>BMAF01002027.1:0-25240 GCA_014132575.2 Gasterosteus nipponicus
CAGCGTGTAATCCGCTCTCATCCTTTATTTTAAACTAACCCCCATGCCTTATACTACTAACCCATAGCATTATTTTTATTTTATTCCTTGTGCACTGTTGTCTTGTCGTCATTGTCGTACTGTCTGCTGCCACGCACCAACCGCCAAGTCAAATTCCTTATATATCTGACATATTATGGCAGTAAATGTTTCCTGATTCCTGAGATGGACTCCGTTGCATTGCTTCGTTGCATTACTTTCTTACTTCGATAGGTTACCTGATTGCATTTTTGAGTAACCTTCTTGACTTGCCTTGCTAGGTTATCTTATTAGGTCACCTTATTGAGTTACATTGTTACATTATTATTACTGCATATCATTAATATATAGTGTGGTGAGTCACCTGAGGCCGCAATCAGGCGCCATGGAAACCGGCCGCACCACAATCACAGGTTGAGCGCCGCAGCTGGTGCCACTTAACCCAATCCCATTTAAGCGGCAGGCTTACACCAAACCAGGAGGCCGAGTGAGACAGACGTGTTCTAACCCCTTGTTTGTCTTCAGAGACCAGCGCCTGACGCTCAGCCCGCACGACGCGGAACCCAGGTTCGTCGTTGACCCCATGGCCCACCCGACGGACAGATCGCAAGAGGAGGACTACCGTCCTCCTGCATGTGTTGGACACTGCCTTGCTTGGTATTTTGAACAAATGTCAATAAAGCCCCCGTAGGGGGACTAATTACACTCCCGTGTTGTAGCGTCCTGACTCCTCCTGTGACAAATTGGTGGAGAATGCGGGCAGGACAGGAATAATGACTCCACCGGAACATTAAAGTGGTTCAAAACGCTCTCCCTCCCCGGATCGCAGCGAACACAAACCACCCCAACAACATGAATGTCTGAATCATACTGGGATGTTTACTGAAACTGATTGGCTGGCCCTACCAAAAGAAAATCCACCAGCCGCCATTATCTAAACGTGAACCACATACATACAATGCTTCGGCTGCAACTTGCCTGTCCCATTCCGTCGGCTCCTTCAACACTGTCGAAGGACGCATCCTCCAGCAGCTGATTTGGATTGCAAACAAAAAAAAAGTTTATAAAAATATATAAACTGAGAATAAATTTGTTAGTTTTGCTTATAAAACTTTTTTTGCCTGCAAAACAAAAGTTTTGCTCTTGGATCAAAAAGTTTTGCGATCTGAGTTTTATGCATACACTACAGTGGGCGGTCAATGAACAAGGAGTTTCTATTTGTGGTTCAACTGGGCGCTCGGTGTCTGCTTCCACCATTAAACACTGAAGGGAGGTAAGTTGACTCTGTATTTTGTCAAAATTATTTTAAATGCAGTAGCACTTACTGTCACGGTTTGAGTTCATGTCCTGTTTTATTTTGTAGTTTTCTGCCTCTTGTCTCCTAGGTAACTTCACTTCCTGCCTTGTCCTGTCATCCCCTGTGATTGTATGCCTTGTCATGATTGTTTCAGCCTGTGTCCAATCACCTGCACCTCCCTTGTGTATTTAAGCCATGTGTGTCACTTGTCGCGTCATTGTTAATTGTTCGGAAGCGCATGTCCATGTTATAGTTCCTGTCTCCTGTACCTCGACTACATTTAGCCTTTTTGGAAATTTGAGTTGTGGAATTTTTGAGTCCCTTTTGTTTCTGGAAAACTCTGCGTCTGAGTCGTACCTTCCTGACACTTTACCTTGTTTTCATGTTGTTAGTCTTTTATTAAAAAACAACATGGAGAACTGCTGTGTTGACATGAAGCCCCACTTTCATGTCTGCTCACATAGTTATGTTAGCTTATTTAATGGTATCATGTTGGTAAGGTGAGGAAAAAAGTTATTTCTTTTCATTTTCTTGTTTTTGTGCAATAATCCAGCAGATGACTGGTCAAGTTCACAGACATCTGCTTTTGAAAGATGGGCAATTATTCAGACATACTGTGAAATGGTATCATTTGTGTCTGAACATCATGCCGAACCACAGTATACCCAAGTGTCAGTGCTTGCACAGACACCCATCACATTCAAGTAGCCCACATTAAATATTATGAATATTTTAAACACTTCTGAAAACTGCCATTAAGTATGGTGCAACTAGTTCACGACTCTTTGCTGTCCTTGCTCGAAATGGTGGAACGAGCTCTTTGAAGACACCAGGACCGCAGAGAGCCTTCACATCTTCCTCCGCAAACTAAAGACACACCTCTTCAGACTCTACCTAGACTAAAAGACTAACAAATTGTAGCACTTAAATTGTACTTATAGCGCCACTCATCTCTAGCAAATTGTAAATTGGCTTATTTGAGGAAAATGCACTTTGTTTCTTGTTCTTCTGAGTTTGTACCCTATGGTTGAATGCACTTATTGTAAGTCGCTTTGGATAAAAGCGTCAGCTAAATGACATGTAATAATAATAATAAATAGTTGTTGGCAAGAGCATGGTTCTGTGATATAATGGGCTTATTTTTTAGTAAAACAAAAAATGTACAGAATTACATTACAGGTTAGCCAACACGTTTATCCAAAGTCACTTACATTACATTTATAAACCAGCTTTTTATTTTTCCCTGGGGAGCAATTAGACTCAAACTACCAACCTTGCGGTTCCGAGTGCACCTCTCTACCCCTGCACCACGACGACCCAGAATCATTTTATGCTACAGCGTGTGAGTAAGCAAAATAAAGCTTACAAATGAGGAAAAAGATGTCACACCTGTAGGTCAAGTTGGGTTTTTGTCCTGTCTCCATGTTTGTTTTTTGACTTCTGTAACCTTTTTTATTTTGGAAATTAACTCTCCTCTCGTTTTCAGGTTCCTTGCCCTTCCTCTTGTGTCACCAGTCTGATTGTGTCCACCTGTTCCCCCACTTCCCACATGTGTACTTTATAGTCTGTGTCTCCCCTTGCCCTGTGCCAGTGTGTCATGTTCTTTGCACACCGCGTCATGAAAGAATTAAGCCCAAGTCGTAGTTTTATTTGTCGAGCCACGTTATAGGCTCCTTAGTTGGCCATATGCCGTTTATGGCTCCACAGCTCTTCGATTTAGTTTAGAGCCCTTTTTGTGATTGATTGTTTTGTTATTTCCTCTGTAAGAGAGATTTTGGTTTACATTTGTTGACTATTCAGCTCTCTTAGTTTAGCCAGGAAGTTTTTGTTCCTAGGGACTCCCCTGTGTTTTTGTTGGGAAATAAAAGCCTCAGCTGAACCACTATTCTGCGTCCGAGTCCCCCGTGACAAAAAGAGGCTAATGGGTGTAGTGGAAAACAAAAACAGAATAACAAAAAGCGATCCTCAAAGGGAAGACTTAATAGTCTTCCTTTAAGAAAACAAAAGGTTAAAAAGTCCTCGGTAATTTAAATACTTTGATTATATTAGATTAGATTCAACTTTTTTGTCATTGCACAGGGTACAAGTACTGAGGCAACGAAATGCAGTTTAACATCCAACCAGAGTGCAAAATAGCAAAAGGTGCACAGTATGTGCATATGTAAAGTGTAATAAGTGAATAAATAGATATGTACAGTAAGAAATAGTTGTGCAATATGAACAGTAAGAAATGGATATACAATAACAGTGCAAATGTTCAGTGGCTGGAGGAAGGTGTGTGGCAGTCAAGCCAGGGTGGAGGGGGGGAAGTACAGTCACTGAGGGAGATGTGTGTGTGTGGGGGTGGGGGGCAGAGTTCAGAGTTCAGGGGGGCAGAGTTCAGTAGAATGATAGCCGCAGGGATGAAGCTGTTCCTGAACCTGCTGGTCCGGGTACGGAGCACCCTGTAGCGCCTCCCAGAGGGGAGGAGGGCAAACAGTCTGTGGCTGGGGTGAGAGCTGTCCTTTTCGATGCTGCGTGGCCTCCGCAGACATGTCTTGCTCTGGACAGCCTCAATGGTGGGGAGTGAGGAACCGGTGATGCGTTGGGCAGTTTTCACCACCCTCTGCAGTGATTTACAGAGCAGCTGCCATACCATACTGAGATGCAGTTTGTAAGGATGCTCTCTATGGTACAGCGGTAGAAATTCTCTAGAATCTGAGGAGACAGATGGGCCTTCTTCAGTCTCCTCAGGAAGAAGAGACGCTGGTGTGCTTTCTTTACCAGGGATGAGGTGTTGAGGGTCCAAGAAAGGTCCTTAGAGATGTGGACACCCAGGAACTTGAAGCTGGCGACACGCTCAACCTCCGTCCCGTTGATATGGATGGGGATGTGTGTGCCAGTTTTCTTCCGGAAGTCCACAATTAGCTCTTTGGTCTTCTTGGTGTTGAGGGCCAGGTTGTTGTCGGCGCACTATACCGCCAGGTGCTGGACCTCCTCTCTGTAGGCCGACTCATCGTTGTCACTGATGAGGCCAATCACCGTTGTGTCGTCTGCAAACTTGACAATGGTATTAGAACCGTGTACAGGTGTTACAGTCGTAGGTGAAAAGAGTAAAAGGAGAGGACTTAGCACACAGCCCTGTGGCACGCCGGTGTTCAGGATGAGGGTTGAGGAGGTGTGGTTCTCTACCCTAACAGACTGGGGTCTATTGGATAGGAAGTCCAGTATCCAGTTACAGAGGGAAGTGTTGATACCCAGGTGACTAAGTTTTCGTGATTAGTTTGGAGGGGATGACAGTGTTGAAAGCTGAACTGAAGTCTATGACCTGAACTGAAGTCTCCTCACATAGCTGTTGTTATTGTCCAGGTGAGAAAGGGCGGAGTGAGAAAGGGGCGGGTGGCATTGGTAGGCGAGTGGAAGGGGTCCAGTGTGGGTGGTAAGCAGGTTTTGAGGTGAGCCAGGACCAGCCTCTCGAAGCACTTCATGATGGTTGGAGTGAGTGCAACTGGGCGGAAGTCATTTAAGCTCACTGCGGTGGAGTGCTTTGGCACTGGCACGATAGAGGTGGTTTTAAAGCACGTGGGGACAGTAGCTTGGGCTAGTGACAGGTTGAATATGTCAGTCAGGACCTCAGCTAGCTGCCCAGCACAGGCCCTGAGCACGCGTCCGGGGACGCCATCAGGGCCAGCAGCCTTACGTGCATTAATCCTGCTCAGTGCAGCACACACGTCGGTGGAGGAGAGTGTGAGGACTGGTGGTCTGAAGTGAGCACAGCCTTGATGGCGGCCTCCTGGTTGTCCCTGTCGAAGCGTGCATAAAAGCTGTTAAGCTTCGTCAGGGAAGGAGGCATCATTGTTTTGGGGGTGGTGTTGGTGGGTTTGTAGTCTGTTATGGCCTGGATGCCTACTTAGTAAACAATACACACCGCACCTAAACCTAATGTGTCTAAACAACAAAATCTGTGAAATGCAAAAAGGTGGTATCAGTATCTAACTTAACCCTGTGCCGCTTCCTCACGCTCTCAAACAAACAATCTGATCTGCAGCCGCCTCAGCTGCAATCAGTCAGGACTTGCCCGGGACTTCTGGGCGAGTCTTCTCTCGTTCCTCAATCTTCAATGGGGATGTCACAGCCTGCTTGGCATTCACTTACTTTAACCCACACGAGGTTGCTGGGCAGCCGTAACACTTGAGTATTAACTCTCCGTTTCTATTGCCTCGTTTCAGCATGTTTTATAAATGTTGCTGAAATAGTTAGCTGTTAGTTGATGTTAGCTGCACAAACAAGGCTAACGTTAGCTACTGTATACCTAAAAGAAGGCGCTGAAGTGTATTCATTTATTAAATTGTACGCTTTTAATTTTAATCTTGCAAAGGGTGCTGTTAAAATGCATGTCTCTATTTTGTGTAAAAACCCGTTTTGATTCTTTACAAATTATATTTAATATGAATCCATTAGACCACCATTACATGTTTCCTCTCATGCACCCCCTAGAGCACCCTGAGTGGTGTCTGCACCCAACTTTGGGAATTACATTACATTATAGGTAATTTTAGCTGAGGTTTTTATCCAAAGCCACTTACATTACACTTTAAACCCATGGCTTTTACATTTTGCCCAGGGAGCAATTAGGGGTTAGGTGTCTTGCTCAGGGACTTTGACTTGAGACAGGGGCAGCCGGGACTCAAACCACTAACCTTGCGGTTCGCAGCGCACCCGCTCTACCCACTGTGCCACGACAACCCCTAGGAATCCCTAATATGATCTAATGTTAATATGTCTTCATCTAGGTTGGAGTTATACAGTGAATAAATTAATACCTCATTTTAAATTGCATTTCTTTGTTATTGTATGTACCACTTGTCTGGGACTAGTATTAGGAAAAAGCACTAAATATCTACCTAGGTTCGAAGGAGAGGTAGGTTTTGAACGAATGACCAGTTTATTGCTTCACTTGGTCATGCAACAATCAATATAAAACAGTGAAATGAAAAAAGAAGAGTAGATGATCAGGAAATTGTATGCTTCTTGTGAAAGAACTCAGTCTTTCCAGTGTAGATATATATACAGGCCCAGGATATATTCCGTTCAGTCCGTGAATAGTGTTGCGTGAAAGTTCGAGTTCCGTTCTGGTCCGGGGTCTTTATGTATACTGTCTCTCTGAACTACCTTACTACCGTCTACCTGACGGCAGGACTTGGGTCTGATGTCTTCTTGATACACGAATCAGGTTCGGTCTGGATCACACGGTAGGCCACACCGTATCCACGATCCGGTTTAGCTCGCCATCTCAGCATTCAGATTCACAGGATTCAGGTTCTTCTAGTGTGCATAAAAACAATCTACACAAAGCGCAGAATAATCAGATTACATTGAGATGATAAAACAACATCACAGTAATACTCTTATAACATTACAACTTCACCTAATAATAATGTACAATTACAGATTGTGTAGACAGTATTCCACATCACTAAACAAAGGATTTATCTTTTCCATTAATACGTTATGTGATAGCTCATCACTATATTATATCACCATACTTAACATGAGAATACCTTAAAGTATAACTTGAACTTAATTTAACATATGCTTAGGTTATTTATTTAGCAGCCCTCCATGTTGTTCTTTAATAAAAGACACTAACAACATTAGTCGAACCACCAATAGAAACTCCTGATTCATTCAGCGGTGTAAGCCGAAAAGTAAAACCTTTTATCCGAGACCAAAGGTTTTTTTTTTTTTTTGAGACCAAAGCGTTTTGTTTTGCAGGTAAAATATATATTAATAAGCAAAACTAACAAATAATTTATTCTCAGTTTATATATTTTTACTTACAAACTTTATTTTTGTTTGCAATGCAGGAAACTTGCTCTCGAAACTTTTTTTTTTTTGTTGCATAATATAGACACAATTCTACCTTCATATGGGCCTCCTCTATGCTCTGACAGCAGCGCGAGCTGCGGGGCTCCTGTAACACTGACTCTCTGACGCTGAGTAACTTCAGAATGATACGTGCTTTGACATCAGACACCAAAAAGTCCCTAATAACGTAAAAGTTGCTGGATTTGTTGTTGGTACAAAAGAAAGTTGCCAAGAGGAAAAGTCGCAGGATTTAGCAGGAAAGTCTCCCAAGTTGGCAACACTGAACAGAGACCTTGACAATGAAAAAAAGAACCGTGTAATTTGCCCTATATCTTCCTGTTTTATCGTCCTGTTTTAATTAGTGCTTTAAAATGACTAATGTCATTGGGAAAAGCAGCCTAATGATATATGGAGTTTTAACAGATGAAATATATAAATCAAATTGGAATTTAAATGATCACATGCTGTCAGGGGATAAGAACACAGAGACAGCAGATACACTTTTGCTCATCTGCTATTCAATATTTCTATTCTATTCAATAACATGCAAATTCACATATTTATTTCATAATAAAATTACAATACTTTTTCTTTACATGATATCAATGAAATAAATAATAATTTGACAGAAATATATTTAAAAAGGTTAGGTCAAGGTGAAGATTATTAATTACAGCACTTATTTAAGTATATTAAATATGTTGGTAAGATCTTATAAATATTTATTTTCAAACATTTATTTAATTTAACTAATATCTGATTGCACTTCATTGTATGTTTAATATTGTGGTTTCCTACTTCACATTTTATTGTTATTGATATACTTCATATAAAGCAGTACCGTATGTGGAAACATTGAAACATATTTGCAATTCCATGGTTAAAGAAATTAGAAAAACGTTTTACAACAATTTAAAATTGAAGTTAACCCTTCATCATACACGTCCATTGGCCTGTTTCAATATGATTTGTTGAATACAATATGACATATTTGACATATATATAGGCTGACGCAACATATTGGTGCTTGTTGTTGTCCTGTGTTAATGCATTTTCTTTAGTGAGTTTAGCTTTTAGCCAATTCTATATAAATATAATCCTGGTACACAAGATCTCAGGGAAAGACATATTTGTTTTGAGTTGTTACGTCCAGTTATCGCAAGAAGAGAGAAGATCGAAGAGAGAGGGGTGAAAGTGTATTGGTCCTTGCTCTTTTAACGGCTCTTCTGTAAATGTAGCGTTTCCCAAAGCGGAGACCGAACGGGTTGAAATTGAATTGATTCCTGCGGTCGTTGCACAGGAGCCGCCTCTGTTCCTCGTTCTCTCTCAGGGAGAAACACGGGTTGGCATCGTCCGCCAGAAATGCTCCAATAGTTCTTCTTGTGAGCGTAGAAAGAACTGACCCTGAGTGAAATGGCAGCAAAAAAAAAAAATAGAGCTCAGATAAAAGCAAACATCCTGCATTCAACATTTTTTTTTTTATTCTATAATTTAATGAAGCGATGCATTTGAGTTTAACTACATTTCATAAATTGTTTGTATTATATGTAAATTCATTATCACTGAAAAAACAATAGCTGCCAATTACATTTTGTGGAAAAGAAAGTAAAATATGTCCCTCTGACATTACAGAAATTAAAGGAAATATTTTAGGTTAAGCATAAGTCATGCAAACTGTAGTCAAGTACTTCTCAGCCCCTCAGCCAAGTGAAATGAACTATGATCAAAAATAAAATATGACCAAATCTTTTGTTAAAATGTCTTTCGGTTGCCCACCTTTTGGAAGTATCCTTTGTGCAAAATCAAATCCTGGCCGAGCGGCTCTCACACTCCCTCCATCATTACCAACCATCAGCCCGCACACCACAACCAAAGCGAAGAGTCTCATGATCCTCTCTCTGCATCCAAACTGTGCGGATAAAAGTGTTTATGTTCACTTCTTAGCAGGTACTGACATGGCCACTGTTATCAGACCTGTTTTAATATTTCCACTATGTCACCACGTGCTCCTACAGCTCACAGCCAATCCCACAAAGCCTGCGTCCCTCTGTAAATTGCCAACCTGTCCAAGGCTGCTGGTTCTGAAATGTGTAAGTCATCTGCTCTTCCGGGAAATGTTGTGAGCTCACTTTGCTCCTGGACTGATCGAGAGATAATGTGTTGCCGCATTTTGAAAGTAGTAGTGAACTGGTCAGCATTTAGTGGCAGAACCAGAGAGAGAGAGAGAGAGAGCTCCTGTTTCATGCCATAAAACAGGAGCAAACACCAAATCATTTTTTTCAACTGAGCACACAACATCATTAAAAACCAACGTTGTTTAAAAGTGTCTACGTCTCCAATGTGTTTATTAAAACGGAACTCTAGCCAGAGTCTGGCCTGACATTCACCAGCCACACTGCTCTGGCCTCCAGCCCCTCTCTGTTCTTCACTCTGGCCTAAAATAAATAAAAATCTTTTCTGTAAAAACCACATTAAAAGACTAAAAACCAATGTTAAATGAGGAGGCCTTTCCTCCCCGTCAACCTCTGGTTAGTAGCAGAGAGCCCAGGGCCGGGGCGTCGCTCAGCGTCGGCCCCACTGCGTCCACCAGCTGCTGCAGGCACAGGACTTGTGCCTCCAGCAGCGCCCCCATCAGGCCTGAGGTACCACTGCTGCTGATGTCCAGCCTCGCTCTGTGAATCAAAGGCTCTCTCAACAACCAGTACAGAAAGGAACACTGTGGACACTTTTATGATTAAAAAGGGCCCAATACTTAAAAATACCTGATAAAACGGAGGTAGCCCTTTAAATCTTTTGAATCAATCAAAACAGAGCAGTATCCAGCCCCAGGTTGTTTACACGTCTGAAAATACAGTTGGCCACGTCCCTCCATACTAAAAACTCTGGACCTGTGAGATATTTCTGTAAAAACTGAGTCTAAAAGTGGTCGTCCAGGTGGCCAGGTGGACGAGGCCCTGTCCCCCCCTCCTCTCTGGCTAAAAACAGCACCCCTTGTGGCACCCAGTGTAAACCCCCCAAAATAAATCCACCATTTTTCTTTTTGTATGTTGGCTAGGAAGCCTGAGGGAGGGTCCAGGCAGGTGAGACTGTGCCACAGCTGGGATGCAATCAGGTTGTTTAAAACCAAAACTCTACCTTTAAAAGACATTTGAGGGAGCAGCCATTTCCACTTGGAAAGTCTCCCTCAATTCTTTCTGTGACGCCCCTGTTCTTCTGGACGATGTTCTCTTGTCCCAGATAAATCCCCAGGTATTTAAAACCATCTTTCCTCCACACTAGGCTTTGGGGAAGAACTGGGAGGCCGCCACGCCATTCACCGACAGAGAGGGCTTCACTTTTCTTACAGTTCACCCTCGCTAGAGCCGGAGACTGTGGTCCAACCACGTAGGTTGAGCCCCACACCGTGTGTTAAGGATCATATACAGGTGTCTGCGGTGAGACACTACGTGCTTTAGCAACTGAGACTTACATCCAGACAAGATCTTTTTGATCGGTGACACCACCTTTCTGTGTCTGGAGAGCTCTCTACTGAGGAACTCGTCTGTGATGAACGGAGGGACATTTGATAGGACCACCTTTGTGGCCGGTTGCGTCAGTGGCAACACCTGAAAGAACATGTGGTTTACCGTGAGGCCCGCCTCGACGACTCGGTTCACCTTCCCCACCTGGTCCAGAAAAATGACTACGGCCCCGTTCATCCGGCGGCCGATTTTACGCTGCTGTGCTCAGCTACAATTTTTGTTGCCGGTTGCGTTAACGGCAACACCTGGACAAACAATTATTTTACCGTGAGGCCTATCTCGACGACACGGTTCACCTTCTCCACCTGGTCCAGGAAGATGACTACGGCGCCGTTCATGCGAGCTCCACCCTGAGCCGAGCCGCCAGCAGCCCCGTCAGCATTAAACTCACATCTTCTGACCCTTCACCCTCACACGGTTTTTCCTTATTTTCCAAATTGCAAGTTTGGCCAGTCCTGAAAGGAAATTCATCAGTGTGGGTGTGGGTTTTTCCTAGCACGGTATCTTGGACCATAAATAAAAAGACGGACAGAGAAGCATTCTCCTAATCCCTGAAACCACGCCTCTAGAAGGCTGAAGAGTCTAACTAGTCTGGAACACTCAACAAAGAGGTGGCGGACGGTTTCTGACCGAGCGCAGAAGGGCAACCTTCTTTGTTCAAAGTAAGTTTTGTTGCTTTCTTCACTATAAAGGCGTTTGCACAAGAATGCATTGGTTAACAGTGTTCTCCTCAAACTAGCACCTCAGGAAAGTACATTTATCTGTTTTATGATGGTATCATGATTTGTGAATAGTTTTCCAACCTTTTTGTTCAAACTAAGTTTTGTTGCTTTCTTCACTATTAAGGTGTTTGCAGGCCTAGAGAGAAGGCTGAAAAATCTGTTTTATGATGGTATCACAGAACACAAGAATGCATTGGTTAACAATGTTCTCCTCAAACTAGCACCTCAGGAAAGTACATTTATCTGTTTTATGATGGTATCATGATTTGTGAATAGTTTTCCAACCTTTTTTGTTCAAACTAAGTTTTGTTGCTTTTTTTGTTCAAACTAAGTTTTACATTTATCTGTTTTCTTCACTAATAGTTTTCCAACCTTTTTTGTTCAAAGTAAGTTTTGTTGCTTTCTTCACTATAAAGGCGTTTGCACAAGAATGCATTGGTTAACAGTGTTCTCCTCAAACTAGCACCTCAGGAAAGTACATTTATCTGTTTTATGATGGTATCATGATTTGTGAATAGTTTTCCAACCTTTTTTGTTCAAACTAAGTTTTGTTGCTTTCTTCACTATTAAGGCGTTTGCAGGCCGAGAGAAGGCTGAAAAACGCACAGAACACAAGAATGCATTGGTTAACAATGTTCTCCTCAAACTAGCACCTCAGGAAAGTACATTTATCTGTTTTATGATGGTATCATGATTTGTGAATAGTTTTCCAACCTTTTTTGTTCAAAGTAAGTTTTGTTGCTTTCTTCACTGGAAAACTATTCACAAACCATGATACCATCATGGAACAGATAAATGTACTTTTCCTATGGTTCTAGTTTGAGGAAAACACTGTTAACCAATGCATTCTTGTTCGGCCTGAAAACGCCTTAATAGTCAAGAAAGCACCAAAACTTAGTTTGAACAAAAGGTTGGAAAACTATTCACAAACCATGATACCATCATAAAACAGATAAATGTACTTTCCTATGGTTCTAGTTTGAAAACACTGTTAACCAATGCATTCTTGTGTTTGTGCGTTTTAAGCTTTCTCTCGGCCTGAAAACGCCTTAATAGTCAAGAAAGCACCAAAACTTAGTTTGAACAAAAAGGGTTCACAAACCATGATACCATCATAAAACAGATAAAAGGCTTCTCTGGTTTCAAACTATTCACAAACCATGATCACCAAAACATCAAAAAAACCAACTATTCCAACCAAATGTACTTGTTTCCCAATCACAAAAAAAGTTTGAGGTGATAACACTGTTAACCACCATCAGACATGAGGAAAGCAAATGATGAGAACAGCAAGTGTTTACCATCATAAAACAGATAAATGTACTTTCCTATGGTTCTAGTTTGAGGAAAACACTGTTAACCAATGCATTCTTGTGTTCTGTGCGTTTTAAGCTTTCTCGGCCTGAAAACGCCTTAATAGTCAGAAAGCACCAAAACTTAGTTTGAACAAAAAAGGTTGGAAAACTATTCACAAACCATGATACCATCATAAAACAGATAAATGTACTTTCCTGAGGTGTTAGTTTGAGGAAAACACTGTTAACCAATGCATTCTTGTGTTCTGTGCGTTTTTCAGGCTTCTCTCGGCCTGAAAACGCCTTAATAGTCAAGAAAGCACCAAAACTTAGTTTGAACAAAAAAGGTTGGAAAACTATTCACAAACCATGATACCATCATAAAACAGATAAATGTACTTTCCTATGGTTCTAGTTTGAGGAAAACACTGTTAACCAATGCATTCTTGTGTTCTGTGCGTTTTTAAGCCTTCTCTCGGCCTGAAAACGCCTTAATAGTCAAGAAAGCACCAAAACTTAGTTTGAACAAAAAAGGTTGGAAAACTATTCACAAACCATGATACCATCATGAAAAGGATAAATGTACTTTCCTGAGGTGCTAGTTTGAGGAAAACACTGTTAACCAATGCATTCTTGTGTTCTGTGCGTTTTCAGCTTTCTCTCGGCCTGAAAACGCCTTAATAGTCAAGAAATGCACCAAAACTTAGTTTGAACAAAAAAGGTTGGAAAACTATTCACAAACCATGATACCATCATAAAACAGATAAATGTACTTTCCTATGGTTCTAGTTTGAGGAAAACACTGTTAACCAATGCATTCTTGTGTTCTGTGCGTTTTTAAGCTTTCTCTCGGCCTGAAAACGCCTTAATAGTCAAGAAAGCACCAAAACTTAGTTTGAACAAAAAGGTTGGAAAACTATTCACAAACCATGATACCATCATAAAACAGATAAATGTACTTTCCTATGGTTCTAGTTTGAGGAAAACACTGTTAACCAATGCATTCTTGTGTTCTGTGCGTTTTCAGCTTTCTCTCGGCCTGAAAACGCCTTAATAGTCAAGAAAGCACCAAAACTTAGTTTGAACAAAAAGGTTGGAAAACTATTCACAAACCATGATACCATCATAAAACAGATAAATGTACTTTCCTATGGTTCTAGTTTGAGGAAAACACTGTTAACCAATGCATTCTTGTGTTCTGTGCGTTTTCAGCTTTCTCTCGGCCTGAAAACGCCTTAATAGTCAAGAAAGCACCAAAACTTAGTTTGAACAAAAAGGTTGGAAAACTATTCACAAACCATGATACCATCATAAAACAGATAAATGTACTTTCCTATGGTTCTAGTTTGAGGAAAACACTGTTAACCAATGCATTCTTGTGTTCTGTGCGTTTTTAAGCTTCTCTCGGCCTGAAAACGCCTTAATAGTCAAGAAAGCACCAAAACTTAGTTTGAACAAAAAAGGTTGGAAAACTATTCACAAACCATGATACCATCATAAAACAGATAAATGTACTTTCCTGAGGTTCTAGTTTGAGGAAAACACTGTTAACCAATGCATTCTTGTGTTCTGTGCGTTTTTCAGCCTTCTCTCGGCCTGAAAACGCCTTAATAGTCAAGAAAGCACCAAACTTAGTTTGAACAAAAAAGGTTGGAAAACTATTCACAAACCATGATACCATCATAAAACAGATAAATGTACTTTCCTGAGGTGCTAGTTTGAGGAAAACACTGTTAACCAATGCATTCTTGTGTTCTGTGCGTTTTTCAGCCTTCTCTCGGCCTGAAAACGCCTTAATAGTCAAGAATGCACCAAAACTTAGTTTGAACAAAAAGGGTTGGAAAACTATTCACAAACCATGATACCATCATAAAACAGATAAATGTACTTTCCTATGGTTCTAGTTTGAGGAAAACACTGTTAACCAATGCATTCTTGTGTTCTGTGCGTTTTTAAGCCTTCTCTCGGCCTGAAAACGCCTTAATAGTCAAGAAAGCACCAAAACTTAGTTTGAACAAAAAAGGTTGGAAAACTATTCACAAACCATGATACCATCATAAAACAGATAAATGTACTTTCCTGAGGTGCTAGTTTGAGGAAAACACTGTTAACCAATGCATTCTTGTGTTCTGTGCGTTTTCAGCTTTCTCTCGGCCTGAAAACGCCTTAATAGTCAAGAAAGCACCAAAACTTAGTTTGAACAAAAAAGGTTGGAAAACTATTCACAAACCATGATACCATCATAAAACAGATAAATGTACTTTCCTGAGGTGCTAGTTTGAGGAAAACACTGTTAACCAATGCATTCTTGTGTTCTGTGCGTTTTTCAGCTTTCTCTCGGCCTGAAAACGCCTTAATAGTCAAGAAAGCACCAAAACTTAGTTTGAACAAAAAAGGTTGGAAAACTATTCACAAACCATGATACCATCATAAAACAGATAAATGTACTTTCCTATGGTGCTAGTTTGAGGAAAACACTGTTAACCAATGCATTCTTGTGTTCTGTGCGTTTTAAGCCTTCTCTCGGCCTGAAAACGCCTTAATAGTCAAGAAAGCACCAAAACTTAGTTTGAACAAAAAAGGTTGGAAAACTATTCACAAACCATGATACCATCATAAAACAGATAAATGACTTTCCTATGGTTCTAGTTTGAGGAAAACACTGTTAACCAATGCATTCTTGTGTTCTGTGCGTTTTTAAGCTTTCTCTCGGCCTGAAAACGCCTTAATAGTCAAGAAAGCACCAAAACTTAGTTTGAACAAAAAAGGTTGGAAAACTATTCACAAACCATGATACCATCATAAAACAGATAAATGTACTTTCCTATGGTTCTAGTTTGAGGAAAACACTGTTAACCAATGCATTCTTGTGTTCTGTGCGTTTTTAAGCCTTCTCTCGGCCTGAAAACGCCTTAATAGTCAAGAAAGCACGAAAACTTAGTTTGAACAAAAAAGGTTGGAAAACTATTCACAAACCATGATACCATCATGAAACAGATAAATGTACTTTCCTGAGGTGCTAGTATGAGGTAAACACTGTTAACCAATTTATTCTTGTGTTCTGTGCGTTTTCAGCTTTTTCTCGGCCTGAAAACGCCTTAATAGTCCTGAATGCACCAAAACTTAGTTTTGAACAAAAAGGTTGGAAAACTATTCACAAACCATGATACCATCATAAAACAGATAAATGTACTTTCCTATGGTTCTAGTTTGAGGAAAACACTGTTAACCAATGCATTCTTGTGTTCTGTGCGTTTTCAGCTTTCTCTCGGCCTGAAAACGCCTTAATAGTCAAGAAAGCACCAAAACTTAGTTTGAACAAAAAAGGTTGGAAAACTATTCACAAACCATGATACCATCATAAAACAGATAAATGTACTTTCCTGATGGTGCTAGTTTGAGGAAAACACTGTTAACCAATGCATTCTTGTGTTCTGTGCGTTTTCAGCTTTCTCTCGGCCTGAAAACGCCTTAATAGTCAAGAAAGCACCAAAACTTAGTTTGAACAAAAAAGGTTGGAAAACTATTCACAAACCATGATACCATCATAAAACAGATAAATGTACTTTCCTGAGGTGCTAGTTTGAGGAAAACACTGTTAACCAATGCATTCTTGTGTTCTGTGCGTTTTCAGCTTTCTCTCGGCCTGAAAACGCCTTAATAGTCAAGAAAGCACCAAAACTTAGTTTGAACAAAAAGGTTGGAAAACTATTCACAAACCATGATACCATCATGAAAACTATAAATGTACTTTCCTGAGGTGCTAGTTTGAGGAAAACACTGTTAACCAATGCATTCTTGTGTTCTGTGCGTTTTCAGCTTTCTCTCGGCCTGAAAACGCCTTAATAGTCAAGAAAGCACCAAAACTTAGTTTGAACAAAAAAGGTTGGAAAACTATTCACAAACCATGATACCATCATAAAACAGATAAATGTACTTTCCTGAGGTGCTAGTTTGAGGAAAACACTGTTAACCAATGCATTCTTGTGTTCTGTGCGTTTTCAGCCTTCTCTCGGCCTGAAAACGCCTTAATAGTCAAGAAAGCACCAAAACTTAGTTTGAACAAAAAAGGTTGGAAAACTATTCACAAACCATGATACCATCATAAAACAGATAAATGTACTTTCCTATGGTTCTAGTTTGAGGAAAACACTGTTAACCAATGCATTCTTGTGTTCTGTGCGTTTTTAAGCCTTCTCTCGGCCTGAAAACGCCTTAATAGTCAAGAAAGCACGAAAACTTAGTTTGAACAAAAAAGGTTGGAAAACTATTCACAAACCATGATACCATCATAAAACAGATAAATGTACTTTCCTGAGGTGCTAGTTTGAGGAAAACACTGTTAACCAATGCATTCTTGTGTTCTGTGCGTTTTCAGCTTTCTCTCGGCCTGAAAACGCCTTAATAGTCCTGAATGCACCAAAACTTAGTTTGAACAAAAAGGGTTGGAAAACTATTCACAAACCATGATACCATCATAAAACAGATAACTGTACTTTCCTATGGTTCTAGTTTGAGGAAAACACTGTTAACCAATGCATTCTTGTGTTCTGTGCGTTTTCAGCTTTCTCTCGGCCTGAAAACGCCTTAATAGTCCTGAATGCACCAAAACTTAGTTTGAACAAAAAAGGTTGAAACTATTCACAAACCATGATACCATCATAAAACAGATAACTGTACTTTCCTATGGTTCTAGTTTGAGGAAAACACTGTTAACCAATGCATTCTTGTGTTCTGTGCGTTTTCAGCTTTCTCTCGGCCTGAAAACGCCTTAATAGTCAAGAAAGCACCAAAACTTAGTTTGAACAAAAAAGGTTGGAAAACTATTCACAAACCATGATACCATCATGAAACAGATAAATGTACTTTCCTGAGGTGCTAGTTTGAGGAAAACACTGTTAACCAATGCATTCTTGTGTTCTGTGCGTTTTCAGCTTTCTCTCGGCCTGAAAACGCCTTAATAGTCAAGAAAGCACCAAAACTTAGTTTGAACAAAAAGGTTGGAAAACTATTCACAAACCATGATACCATCATAAAACAGATAAATGTACTTTCCTGATGGTTCTAGTTTGAGGAAAACACTGTTAACCAATGCATTCTTGTGTTCTGTGCGTTTTCAGCTTTCTCTCGGCCTGAAAACGCCTTAATAGTCAAGAAAGCACCAAAACTTAGTTTGAACAAAAAAGGTTGGAAAACTATTCACAAACCATGATACCATCATGAAAACAGATAAATGTACTTTCCTGAGGTGCTAGTTTGAGGAAAACACTGTTAACCAATGCATTCTTGTGTTCTGTGCGTTTTTAAGCCTTCTCTCGGCCTGAAAACGCCTTAATAGTCAAGAAAGCACGAAGACGTAGTTTGAATAAAAAAGGTTGGAAAACTATTCACAAACCATGATACCATCATGAAACAGATAAATGTACTTTCCTGAGGTGCTAGTTTGAGGAAAACACTGTTAACCAATGCATTCTTGTGTTCTGTGCGTTTTCAGCTTTCTCTCGGCCTGAAAACGCCTTAATAGTCAAGAATGCACCAAAACTTAGTTTGAACAAAAAGGTTGGAAAACTATTCACAAACCATGATACCATCATAAAACAGATAAATGTACTTTCCTATGGTTCTCTAGTTTGAGGAAAACACTGTTAACCAATGCATTCTTGTGTTCTGTGCGTTTTCAGCTTTCTCTCGGCCTGAAAACGCCTTAATAGTCAAGAAAGCACCAAAACTTAGTTTGAACAAAAAAGGTTGGAAAACTATTCACAAACCATGATACCATCATAAAACAGATAAATGTACTTTCCTGAGGTGCTAGTTTGAGGAAAACACTGTTAACCAATGCATTCTTGTGTTCTGTGCGTTTTCAGCCTTCTCTCGGCCTGAAAACGCCTTAATAGTCAAGAAAGCACCAAAACTTAGTTTGAACAAAAAGGTTGGAAAACTATTCACAAACCATGATACCATCATAAAACAGATAAATGTACTTTCCTGAGGTGCTAGTTTGAGGAAAACACTGTTAACCAATGCATTCTTGTGTTCTGTGCGTTTTCAGCTTTCTCTCGGCCTGAAAACGCCTTAATAGTCAAGAAAGCACCAAAACTTAGTTTGAACAAAAAAGGTTGGAAAACTATTCACAAACCATGATACCATCATAAAACAGATAAATGTACTTTCCTGAGGTGCTAGTTTGAGGAAAACACTGTTAACCAATGCATTCTTGTGTTCTGTGCGTTTTCAGCTTTCTCTCGGCCTGAAAACGCCTTAATAGTCAAGAAAGCACCAAAACTTAGTTTGAACAAAAAAGGTTGGAAAACTATTCACAAACCATGATACCATCATAAAACAGATAAATGTACTTTCCTATGGTTCTAGTTTGAGGAAAACACTGTTAACCAATGCATTCTTGTGTTCTGTGCGTTTTTAAGCCTTCTCTCGGCCTGAAAACGCCTTAATAGTCAAGAAAGCACCAAAACTTAGTTTGAACAAAAAAAGGTTGGAAAACTATTCACAAACCATGATACCATCATGAAACAGATAAATGTACTTTCCTGAGGTGCTAGTTTGAGGAAAACACTGTTAACCAATGCATTCTTGTGTTCTGTGCGTTTTCAGCTTTCTCTCGGCTGAAAACGCCTTAGTAATAGAAAGCAGCAAAACTTAGTTTGAACAAAAAAGGTTGGAAAACTATTCACAAACCATGATACCATCATAAAACAGATAAATGTACTTTCCTATGGTTCTAGTTTGAGGAAAACACTGTTAACCAATGCATTCTTGTGTTCTGTGCGTTTTCAGCTTTCTCTCGGCCTGAAAACGCCTTAATAGTCAAGAAAGCACCAAAACTTAGTTTGAACAAAAAGGTTGGAAAACTATTCACAAACCATGATACCATCATAAAACAGATAAATGTACTTTCCTGATGGTTCTAGTTTGAGGAAAACACTGTTAACCAATGCATTCTTGTGTTCTGTGCGTTTTCAGCCTTCTCTCGGCCTGCAAACGCCTTAATAGTCAAGAAAGCACCAAAACTTAGTTTGAACAAAAAAAGGTTGGAAAACTATTCACAAACCATGATACCATCATAAAACAGATAAATGTACTTTCCTGAGGTGCTAGTTTGAGGAAAACACTGTTAACCAATGCATTCTTGTGTTCTGTGCGTTTTCAGCTTTCTCTCGGCCTGAAAACGCCTTAATAGTCAAGAATGCACCAAAACTTAGTTTGAACAAAAAAGGTTGGAAAACTATTCACAAACCATGATACCATCATAAAACAGATAAATGTACTTTCCTATGGTTCTAGTTTGAGGAAAACACTGTTAACCAATGCATTCTTGTGTTCTGTGCGTTTTTCAGCCTTCTCTCGGCCTGAAAACGCCTTAATAGTCAAGAAAGCACCAAAACTTAGTTTGAACAAAAAAGGTTGGAAAACTATTCACAAACCATGATACCATCATAAAACAGATAAATGTACTTTCCTGAGGTGCTAGTTTGAGGAAAACACTGTTAACCAATGCATTCTTGTGTTCTGTGCGTTTTTCAGCCTTCTCTCGGCCTGAAAACGCCTTAATAGTCAAGAAAGCACCAAAACTTAGTTTGAACAAAAAGGTTGGAAAACTATTCACAAACCATGATACCATGATACCATCATAAAACAGATAAATGTACTTTCCTGAGGTGCTAGTTTGAGGAAAACACTGTTAACCAATGCATTCTTGTGTTCTGTGCGTTTTCAGCTTTCTCTCGGCCTGAAAACGCCTTAATAGTCAAGAAAGCACCAAAACTTAGTTTGAACAAAAAAGGTTGGAAAACTATTCACAAACCATGATACCATCATAAAACAGATAAATGTACTTTCCTGAGGTGCTAGTTTGAGGAAAACACTGTTAACCAATGCATTCTTGTGTTCTGTGCGTTTTCAGCTTTCTCTCGGCCTGAAAACGCCTTAATAGTCAAGAAAGCACCAAAACTTAGTTTGAACAAAAAGGTTGGAAAACTATTCACAAACCATGATACCATCATAAAACAGATAAATGTACTTTCCTATGGTTCTAGTTTGAGGAAAACACTGTTAACCAATGCATTCTTGTGTTCTGTGCGTTTTTAAGCCTTCTCTCGGCCTGAAAACGCCTTAATAGTCAAGAAAGCACAAAAACTTAGTTTGAACAAAAAAGGTTGGAAAACTATTCACAAACCATGATACCATCATAAAACAGATAAATGTACTTTCCTGAGGTGCTAGTTTGAGGAAAACACTGTTAACCAATGCATTCTTGTGTTCTGTGCGTTTTCAGCTTTCTCTCGGCCTGAAAACGCCTTAATAGTCAAGAAAGCACCAAAACTTAGTTTGAACAAAAAGGTTGGAAAACTATTCACAAACCATGATACCATCATAAAACAGATAAATGTACTTTCCTATGGTGCTAGTTTGAGGAAAACACTGTTAACCAATGCATTCTTGTGTTCTGTGCGTTTTCAGCCTTCTCTCGGCCTGAAAACGCCTTAATAGTCAAGAAAGCACCAAAACTTAGTTTGAACAAAAAAGGTTGGAAAACTATTCACAAACCATGATACCATCATAAAACAGATAAATGTACTTTCCTGAGGTGCTAGTTTGAGGAAAACACTGTTAACCAATGCATTCTTGTGTTCTGTGCGTTTTCAGCTTTCTCTCGGCCTGAAAACGCCTTAATAGTCAAGAATGCACCAAAACTTAGTTTGAACAAAAAGGTTGGAAAACTATTCACAAACCATGATACCATCATAAAACAGATAAATGTACTTTCCTGAGGTTCTAGTTTGAGGAAAACACTGTTAACCAATGCATTCTTGTGTTCTGTGTGCGTTTTAAGCCTTCTCTCGGCCTGAAAACGCCTTAATAGTCAAGAAAGCACCAAAACTTAGTTTGAACAAAAAAGGTTGGAAAACTATTCACAAACCATGATACCATCATAAAACAGATAAATGTACTTTCCTGAGGTGCTAGTTTGAGGAAAACACTGTTAACCAATGCATTCTTGTGTTCTGTGCGTTTTCAGCTTTCTCTCGGCCTGAAAACGCCTTAATAGTCCTGAATGCACCAAAACTTAGTTTGAACAAAAAAGGTTGGAAAACTATTCACAAACCATGATACATCATAAAACAGATAAATGTACTTTCCTATGGTTCTAGTTTGAGGAAAACACTGTTAACCAATGCATTCTTGTGTTCTGTGCGTTTTCAGCTTTCTCTCGGCCTGAAAACGCCTTAATAGTGAATGCACCAAAACTTAGTTTGAACAAAAAGGTTGGAAAACTATTCACAAACCATGATACCATCATAAAACAGATAAATGTACTTTCCTATGGTTCTAGTTTGAGGAAAACACTGTTAACCAATGCATTCTTGTGTTCTGTGCGTTTTCAGCTTTCTCTCGGCCTGAAAACGCCTTAATAGTCAAGAAAGCACCAAAACTTAGTTTGAACAAAAAAGGTTGGAAAACTATTCACAAACCATGATACCATCATGAAACAGATAAATGTACTTTCCTGAGGTGCTAGTTTGAGGAAAACACTGTTAACCAATGCATTCTTGTGTTCTGTGCGTTTTCAGCTTTCTCTCGGCCTGAAAACGCCTTAATAGTCAAGAAAGCACCAAAACTTAGTTTGAACAAAAAAGGTTGGAAAACTATTCACCATGAAACCATGATACCATCATAAAACAGATAAATGTACTTTCCTATGGTTCTAGTTTGAGGAAAACACTGTTAACCAATGCATTCTTGTGTTCTGTGCGTTTTTTAAGCCTTCTCTCGGCCTGAAAACGCCTTAATAGTCAAGAAAGCACCAAAACTTAGTTTGAACAAAAAAGGTTGGAAAACTATTCACAAACCATGATACCATCATAAAACAGATAAATGTACTTTCCTGAGGTGCTAGTTTGAGGAAAACACTGTTAACCAATGCATTCTTGTGTTCTGTGCATTTTTCAGCCTTCTCTCGGCCTGAAAACGCCTTAATAGTCAAGAAAGCACCAAAACTTAGTTTGAACAAAAAAGGTTGGAAAACTATTCACAAACCATGATACCATCATAAAACAGATAAATGTACTTTCCTGAGGTGCTAGTTTGAGGAAAACACTGTTAACCAATGCATTCTGTGTTCTGTGCGTTTTCAGCTTTCTCTCGGCCTGAAAACGCCTTTAATAGTGAAGAAAGCAAGAAAACTTAGTTTGAATAAAAAAGGTTGGAAAACTATTCACAAACCATGATACCATCATGAAACAGATAAATGTACTTTCCTGAGGTGCTAGTTTGAGGAAAACACTGTTAACCAATGCATTCTTGTGTTCTGTGCGTTTTCAGCTTTCTCTCGGCCTGAAAACGCCTTAATAGTCCTGAATGCACCAAAACTTAGTTTGAACAAAAAGGGTTGGAAAACTATTCACAAACCATGATACCATCATAAAACAGATAACTGTACTTTCCTATGGTTCTAGTTTGAGGAAAACACTGTTAACCAATGCATTCTTGTGTTCTGTGCGTTTTTAAGCCTTCTCTCGGCCTGAAAACGCCTTAATAGTCAAGAAAGCACCAAAACTTAGTTTGAATAAAAAAGGTTGGAAAACTATTCACAAACCATGATACCATCATAAAACAGATAAATGTACTTTCCTGAGGTGCTAGTTTGAGGAAAACACTGTTAACCAATGCATTCTTGTGTTCTGTGCGTTTTCAGCTTTCTCTCGGCCTGAAAACGCCTTAATAGTCAAGAAAGCACCAAAACTTAGTTTGAACAAAAAAGGTTGGAAAACTATTCACAAACCATGATACCATCATAAAACAGATAAATGTACTTTCCTGAGGTGCTAGTTTGAGGAAAACACTGTTAACCAATGCATTCTTGTGTTCTGTGCGTTTTCAGCCTTCTCTCGGCCTGAAAACGCCTTAATAGTCAAGAAAGCACCAAAACTTAGTTTGAACAAAAAAGGTTGGAAAACTATTCACAAACCATGATACCATCATAAAACAGATAAATGTACTTTCCTGATGGTGCTAGTTTGAGGAAAACACTGTTAACCAATGCATTCTTGTGTTCTGTGCGTTTTTAAGCCGTTTTTCTCTCGGCCTGAAAACGCCTTAATAGTCAAGAAAGCACCAAAACTTAGTTTGAACAAAAAAGGTTGGAAAACTATTCACAAACCATGATACCATCATAAAACAGATAAATGTACTTTCCTATGGTTCTAGTTTGAGGAAAACACTGTTAACCAATGCATTCTTGTGTTCTGTGCGTTTTTCAGCTTTCTCTCGGCCTGAAAACGCCTTAATAGTCAAGAAAGCACCAAAACTTAGTTTGAACAAAAAAGGTTGGAAAACTATTCACAAACCATGATACCATCATAAAACAGATAAATGTACTTTCCTGAGGTGCTAGTTTGAGGAAAACACTGTTAACCAATGCATTCTTGTGTTCTGTGCGTTTTCAGCTTTCTCTCGGCCTGAAAACGCCTTAATAGTCCTGAATGCACCAAAACTTAGTTTGAACAAAAAGGGTTGGAAAACTATTCACAAACCATGATACCATCATAAAACAGATAACTGTACTTTCCTATGGTTCTAGTTTGAGGAAAACACTGTTAACCAATGCATTCTTGTGTTCTGTGCGTTTTCAGCTTTCTCTCGGCCTGAAAACGCCTTAATAGTCAAGAAAGCACCAAAACTTAGTTTGAACAAAAAAGGTTGGAAAACTATTCACAAACCATGATACCATCATAAAACAGATAAATGTACTTTCCTATGGTTCTAGTTTGAGGAAAACACTGTTAACCAATGCATTCTTGTGTTCTGTGCGTTTTTCAGCTTTCTCTCGGCCTGAAAACGCCTTAATAGTCAAGAAAGCACCAAAACTTAGTTTGAACAAAAAAGGTTGGAAAACTATTCACAAACCATGATACCATCATAAAACAGATAAATGTACTTTCCTGAGGTGCTAGTTTGAGGAAAACACTGTTAACCAATGCATTCTTGTGTTCTGTGCGTTTTCAGCTTTCTCTCGGCCTGAAAACGCCTTAATAGTCAAGAATGCACCAAAACTTAGTTTGAACAAAAAAGGTTGGAAAACTATTCACAAACCATGATACCATCATAAAACAGATAAATGTACTTTCCTATGGTGCTAGTTTGAGGAGAACACTGTTAACCAATGCATTCTTGTGTTCTGTGCGTTTTCAGCCTTCTCTCGGCCTGAAAACGCCTTAATAGTCAAGAAAGCACCAAAACTTAGTTTGAACAAAAAAGGTTGGAAAACTATTCACAAACCATGATACCATCATAAAACAGATAAATGTACTTTCCTGAGGTGCTAGTTTGAGGAGAACACTGTTACCCAATGCATTCTTGTGTTCTGTGCATTTTTCAGCCCTCTCTCGGCCTGCAAACGCCTTTATAGTGAAGAAAGCAAGAAAACTTAGTTTGAATAAAGAAGGTTGGAAAACTATTCACAAACCATGATACCCATCATAAAACAGATAAATGTACTTTCCTGAGGTGCTGGTATGAGGT
>BMAF01002028.1:0-30000 GCA_014132575.2 Gasterosteus nipponicus
ACTTTGACTGCCAGAAACCTCGCTGTGACACTTGACAGCCCACTCTCCCTGACTCCCAACAATACAGCAACAATACCATCCTGTAGATACACGCTCTGCAACATCAGGAGAATACGTCCCCTTCTCACTCAGAAGGCAGCGCAGGTACTGATTCAGGCTCTTGTCATCTCCCGCCTGGACTACTGCATTCGATCTCTGCAGCTCATCCAGAATGCAGCAGCTCGACTGGTCTTTAACCTCCCAAAATTCTCCCACACTACTTCACTCTCTTCAGTGGCTACCCGCATCCAGTTCAAAACACGTACCAAGCGGTGAATGGATCGGGCCCAGTCTACATCCAGGACATGGTCAAACCCTACATGCAAACCCACACACTCTCAGTACACGCTCTGCATCTACCAAACTGCTTGAGCTCTCTGATGACGACAGGACCGCAGAGAGCCTTTACATCTTCCACCTCCGCAACCTAAAAGACACACCTCTTCAAACTCTACCTTGACTAAAAAGACAAAAATTGTAGTACTTAAATTGTACTTATAATGGCTTTTATCTATAGCAAGTTGTAAATCGGGTTTTTTAATGAAATTGCACTTTCTTGTTCTTTTGAGTTTGTATCCCTATGGTTGAATGCACATATCGTAAGTCGCTTTGTCAGCTAAATGACATGTAATGTAATGTAATGAGTGGGATGTGCTCCCTTCTGTGCTACATTTCATACTAGCCTTTAGACACATTCCTACCATGCCATCTAAGCAGCAGCGCATCCGTGGAGAGACAGAACACTAGGGGGAGCTTTCCACTTCATCCAGAGTTATTTGGAATATATTATAGTGAAGTTAATTGTGACGCAGCGAAAGCTTCTTCTTCCACAACAGCACAGATCTATGACGTCATCCTTTTCAGCGCGTTTCTAGCCCGATGCTCAAGTTAGCTAACCCCGGTTGGGTGTCGATAACCCGGCGGATCAAACGGTAAAAGATGGTAACGTTAGTTCAGGGGCTCCGGGTGAGAGGAGGGAAGAGCCTGGGTGAACTTACTTGAATGTGAGGATGCATAGCGGTCTGTAGGACTTGTGGCTCGTATTGTCCGCCATCCTTTTCCCCCAGAAGTCGTTGCTGAAGATGTTTCCAAGGCTGGAGCCTGGTCGGACGTCCGGATTGTTGATGATAGCCCACACATCGTCGTGTACCAACTCCCCTCGGAGAGAGTTGCTATAGCACAGGGCGCACAGGGCGGTCAGTACGGCGTAGCGACCCACGTCCCGTCCCGCTTCGGGCCGGACGCTCAACCACGACCGTGGGCGGGCTTTATTCCCCAGTCCCAGGGCTGTCATGTTGGGCCTGGCTTCTCCCGCGGCCCCGCTGCACAAATAGAGAAATGGGTATCCGTGGAGAGCACGTCCATTCCGCCCGGCAGGTAGCGGCTCTGTCTGCGGTGGCGCGGGGAGGGTGGCTGTATTGATGCCTTCAAGTGCAGTCTGGGAACGCGCGACTCAAGGTTTCCTGAGCACGACTGCTCTGTACTTCACTGGTATATTTTATCCTTTCTATGAAATAGTCCTCCTCCCATTACTCGACATCCATTGGTTTGCGTAAAACACAATGTGCATGACAAACGTTGCTTTACTCACTCCACGTGAGTAATGAATCCCATAGAAAAATATAAATAATTTTACTTTTTGAGACAACTAAAAGACTGGTGCTACGTGTCCCTTAACACAGTGGCTAAACGTTTGTGAGCCTAAGTTGACTAATTTATCTCGATTGGTGTGAGCCAATATAAACATTGACCTACTGACATGTAAATAAATTATTTCGCATACAACAAGAATAAATAACAGCAGATTTTTTTCCCGAGGAAAGATTAATAAAACAGCTACAGTTAGCAAATGGACGCTGTATGTTTGTAGATACTAATGAAACTCCCACTATACTTATATTAAATACAACTGGGAAGAGTCTAGCTATGTCAAGCCCCCACCGTTTATTCGAGAATAACGAAAGGGATGAAAGGACGAATAGTCTAGTAATTCTCGTAGCAGGAAATTACAATTAGTATTGCAATTGGACAAAAGCGACAATTGAGCCCCAGATATTGTGGATTATGTGGAGTTCATGAACATAACATCAACAGTCGAGTGAGCGACCCGCCTGGGGACGCATGCGCAAGAGGACGTTGCCTTTCTGAGCCGACGGAAATATCAGTTGCGTCTCATTTGGTCTGCTGTATTCTCTTGAGGACCCTGCTTGGTCCTCTAATGACTTCATAGGCTGAACCAAGAAATCCCTGAAATGAGACGGTCTGTCCTACGGGGGGAAACTTCCTTCTTCCGTCATGAGGTTTTCCTCTGCTGCTCCCGTTGCCTAGCAACCTGCTGTGCTTGACAGTAAACGGCTTTATAACCCCCCAAAAATATAAAATACAGATAGGAAAGGACATCTTCTTATATAATTTAATTTAGAAATATATGCTGTGCTATGATTTTTATGGCCAAATGTTAGAAAAAAATTAATTTTGAAAATTAATTTATAAAATTATACTCGCAAGCAGGAGACATAACGGACACATGCAGAGAATGCATGAAGGCTAAGGTTTTCTTCTTCGTTGCTGAAATAGTTGACCCAACTTTCTATTGTAATACATTGTTCCAACACCCCAAAATCACAGCCTTTCCCCAATATGTCCACGTCGGCATCCTGTGTCCAGGAACCCTCACATCGGCACAGGACCAGAGGTGTCAAAAGTATTCACATTCATTACTCAAGTAGAAGTACAGATACTAGGGTTTAAAAAGACTCCTGTAGAAGTTGAAGTATCGACTCAAGCTTTTTACTTAAGTAAAAGTATAAAAGTACTGGTTTCAAAACTACTTAAAGTATAAAAGTAAAAGTAATAAAAAGGACAAACTCTTAATGCGTAACCTCGCTCACACACAACACGTCAGTCCGTTACAATATGATCAGAAGCTGCCTGCAGATCACGTGACCTGCCGTTGGGATGGTGGAAACATGGCCACACTCAGAGACACAACAAAACAACAAATGTATCTGACTCAAACAGATAAAACCACAACCCATTTATCAGTGACACGAGTCAGAGGACGGACACACACACGTTGTTCCCATTGATTAGGTCTCCCCCAGGTTTACTACGCCAGGGGGGGGAGGCACCCCTGTTTATAATGGTGGGAACACTGAACTGGCAGCGGTCGGTTATCAAAACATTGTCCAAATAACCAGTTTTCAGACTTTATGAGCAAAATACAGAATCCCTTTGTGTTCATTTCCAAAGCCGCATTAAGACACACATCACTATTTAATTCGCTGCTTGCAAGTTGCTGTGTTGTGCCAGACTAAAACATTTAGGACAAAGCCACGGTCATGAAGATGCTCATGTAACGTTACATGGAAGTTGCGTGAGGGAGAGGAGGAGGAAGAGGAGGAGGGTCCATGTCGCTAAATACCAACTTTCCACCAACCACTTTTCCCACCCGGTGTCGCTCCGATCTGCAGGCACATCGCGGAGAAAACCAATCGTGTGTATGGATGCTAAATGTTTATACTTCTCATCCAACCACAATCAAATGCACTCTGTCCGCATACCGCCATTTATCTAGATGTTTTTTTTGTCTTTGTGTTGTTGAACTGCGACAAGCCGGTAGTAACGAGGCTGTTTTTAAAATGTAAGGAGTAGAAAGTACAGATATTTGCGTGAAAATGTAAGGAGTAGAAGTAAAAAGTCGTCTGAAAAATAAATACTCCAGTAGATACCGCAAATGTCTACGTAGTACGAAGTATTTGTACTTCGTTACTTGACACCTCTGTCAATTAGTTGATTCAGCAAAATAGTTGCAGAGTCATTTTCTGTTGATTGACTAATCAATGAATCTTTACAGAATTAAAAAATGTGACGGGTGATGGGACCTGAAGACGGACAACTGGATGTAATGTAAATTACTTGCAGCCGTACAGTCGTCCTGCATACAATGACACATGTTTCAGTACAAACATCTTCTGTCCATTTTCGTAATCTGCTGCTGTGAGCGTTCGTTGAAGACAACCATGGGATCTTGTTGCCCGATTGTTTTCTTTTTCGAAATGAATGAAAGAGAGGGGAGGAGGTAGAGCCCAGTAATCCCTGTTGGTTGACCTGGGAGGTATTCCAGAACGCTTTCTGGTTATGGTTATGTGAAAACTCCGAGTAAGTTAACCCTGAAATCAGGGAAACTCTGAGTTATCCGTTCCAGATAGAGAGGTAACTGAAACTCTGAGTCAATCACCATGGTAACAGACTCTGTGAACATGACCTGCTCGCTGACAGGTTTACTATAAGAAACCCAGAGTTTCTACCGTCTCCTCCCACATGAAGAAAGCTGGTAGACATGGATTGCCCAGTCCTACCAAATCCAATTGACATCGAAGCCGTCGTGATTCGAAATGCTTTACGTCGCGAGAGAGTCTTCCGACCCAGATTAGACGTTTTATCATTTCCAGAGGAACTTCTGTTAGTACGCTACCGCTTTTCCTCACAAGGTATCATTTATCTCACTAACATTCTCTGGCCGTATATCACCAACCTCACACACCGCGGACGTGCACTCACGTCAGAGCAAATCTTGTGCATCGCTACGTTTTTTTGCCAATGGTAGTTTTCTTTAGAACATCAGGGATGCAGAGCACTTTGGCAAGGCACCAGTTTGTAGAGCTGTGAGGAAAGTTCCCCCCGCACTGAAACGCCTGTTACCCGGACACAAACCTCTTAGAACCATCAAAGAGGAATTCCACAGGATTGCAGGTGACTGATATCTTACGGAGGTTTTCAATCTAGTTTGAGTTAGAGTTTGGACTCTAAACTCTTGTGAAGATTGAAAGGCTTTCGTAGTTAACGATACTTTCCGAGGGTCGGATGCAGATACGCGAGCCGCCGTTAACGTGAACGTTTGCTAGCGCGTTAGACACTAACGTCACGTGACTTAACCTGTGACGCATTCGGTCCACACATCTCCGAGGCTGGATGGAAAAACAGGTGGCCCATAGAATGTTATGACGTCACACAAAGATGAAAGGGAACGCGTCATGGCCTACGTCAGAGAGTTCTTAAAGCTCCAGAATGTATTTTGAGTGCATATGTGTTTGGAGAAGCTACAGAGCAGACGTGTTTGAAGACTTCCAAGCGACATGGCAGAATCACAGGGCAGTGGACAGGAGATTCCATGGGAGATAACTGATATGGTTGTTGGCCCAAAAGAAAAGCGGATATCTCAAACCGAAGCCTGTCACACCCAAAAGAAAATCAATGAAGCAAAGGGTGAGATATCACAACTTAAAATCAAGTTGGAGGAACAAAGTGGATTGATTGTTAGGAGCCAGATGGAAACGGATGATCTCCAATCGGAAATATCTTCACTCAGTGAGAATGAAGGCATTTTCAAAGAACGTATAAAAGAAGCAGAGTGGAAACTTGTAGAGAAATCTAAAAAGATTGATTATCTTCAACTACAGAACGATGAGCTTGAAAAGCGCTCTAGAATTTATGCTGCCCTTAAGCAGAGGGAAGAGGAGGCTCGCCAAAGAAATCATGAGGATTCGGCCCGAATTAAAGACTTGACCGAGTCACTAGACAGAATGACCAAAAAACATTCAGATTTTTTTCTGGAATGCGAGGAAAGAGAGGACGCTTTGATCAATAAAAATAAGGTTCTTGGTGATAAACTGGCCTGCGTGACATCTGAGAAAGATCTAAATCAGGCAAAGATTTCTAATCTGGAGGGAGATGTTGAAGCGTTAGTTAACGAAAAGCTAACTATAGAGTACCACAGGCTGATGGCTGAGTATGACCACCTCAAAGTCACTGAACTTCTTTCTACAACAATTAATGACTTAACGAGTGAAGTTGAAACATGTTACAGAACAATCTCGGAGAAAGATGAGCAAATCCAACTACTTAAACAGACCAATGACCAATTTCTGTCAGTGACACAACAATTCAGACTGGAGGCGGAAAATTTAAGAGAGGAATTCAGAATTCATTTTGAAAACACAGACTCATCTGAGAATCACAGTGACGAGAGCCTCCCAGTGACGGATCAGACAGAGGAGACACCTGAGGATCAAACTGACAAGATACCTATGGATGAGACCATGGAGACACCGGCTGAGGCCAGGAGTTGGTGGTCTGGACTTGCTAAAGGTCTGGTGAAAGTAGGATGTATTGTTGGCATCAGCATCGCGTTAATACAGCTTTCTAGGAAAATTAATTAGCACTTTAATGCCTTTAAGCTGCAGTTCAGACTTGAATTACAGCCAGTCAAACTGTCTCCTGACCTCAAAGCCAATGTGAACTGTTATGGTTCATGTTAAGTGTGAGGTAAAGTTTATATTTGTATATATAATTGTATGTATATATGTGTGAGTGTGAATGATGACATATCGCTCAATGTGAACTGTGATAGTTTATCATCAAACCTATGTAGGTTTTTCATTTATGTGATCTGTGATAGCTCATATTGAGTGAGAGGTAAAGAGAATGCGTATGTATGTGTGAATGTGAGTGTCAATGATGACCTCTCGTCCAGTGTGAACTGTGATGGTTCACGTTAGGTGAGAGGTGAAGATAATTCATATGCATGCGCGTATTTATGTGTATCTGTCTGTGTGAGTAGTAATGATGTCCCCGTGACCCGTCCTTACTTTGAATCACTCACGGTCTCTCTCCCTTCCTTAACCTCTCACCCCCCGGTGACAAAAGTCTACCCCTTCCCTCAATTCCTTCGCCGTCTACTTCTTTCGACTAGCTACCCCCCCAAAAATCTGTTATATCCGTTCCCTCAAATATCCCAACCTCTCTGTATTTCCCCTCCCGCAAAATCCCTTCTATCCACCCCCTCAACTATCTTATCCAAACCACCAACTCCCTCATATATACACTCACTTAAAGGATTCACTACGCCTGGAGAAGGATCAGGCATTTAGGAGTGGGTACAAAGACACAGAGGCAAAATACAAGTTTAGCAAGGCGGTGAGAGATGCTAAACGACTGTACTCTGAGAAACTCCAACAACAGTTCTCAGCAAGTGACTCTGCTTCGGTTTGGAGAGGCCTCAAACACCTCACTAACTACAAGCCAAAAACCCCCCACTCCATGAATGACCTCTGCCTGGCAGACGAGCTGAATGAGTTCTACTGCAGATTTGATAGACAATCTCCTGATCCCATCCCCCACAGCTCCACCAACCTGCACAGGTCTGTGGACAATGCTGTCAACATGGCCCTCCACTACATCCTACAGCATCTGGACTACCCAGGAACCTACGCCAGGATCCTGTTTGTGGACTTCAGCTCTGCCTTCAACACAATCATCCGTCTCTGCTGCAGGACAAACTCTCTCAGCTACACGTGCCTGACTCCACCTGCAAGTGGATCACAGACTTCCTGTTTGACAGGAAGCAGCATGTGAAGCTGGGGAAACATGTCTCAGCCTCGTGGACCATCAGCACCGGTTCCCCCCAAGGCTGCGTTCTTTCCCCTCTGCTCTTCTCCCTGTACACCAACAGCTGCACCTCCATTCACCAGTCCGTCAAGCTCCTGAAGTTTGCGGATGACACCACCCTCATTGGACTGATCTCTGGTGGGGATGAGTCCGCCTACAGATGGGAGTCTGACCATCTAGTGTTGTGGTGCAGCCAGAACAACCTGGAGCTCAACGCTCTAAAGACAGTGGAGATGGTTGTGGATTTCCGGAGGAACAGAGCCCCACCTTCCCCCATCACCCTGTGATGTCACTATTGTGGATTCCTTCCGTTTCCTGGACCCCATCATCACCCAGGACCTCAAGTGGGAGCTGAACATCAGCTCTATCACCAAGAAGGCTCAGCAGTGGTTGTTCTTCCTGAGGCAGCTGAAGAAAGTCCATCACCGTCTGGTACACTGCAGCCACAGCCAAGGACAAGGGCAGGCTGCAGCGTGTCATCCGCTCTGCAGAGAGGATGATCGGCTGCAATCTGCCGTCCCTGCAGGACTTGTTTGCTTCCAGGTCTCTGAAGCGAGCTAAAAAGATCGTAGCCGACCCCTCTCACCCCGGACAAAACCTGTTTGTGCCCCTTCCATCTGGCAGGAGGCTGAGGTCCATCAGGACTAAAGCCTAGTTTATGCTTCTACGTTTTCAGAGCGACGCAGATGCAAGACCCCCTTGCGTGTCCCTTGCATGCCTTTTCACACCGCCTTGTGTCGAGCCATTTTTCTAGGCTTGCTGATTGGTCTGCTAACTACATCCTTTACGGAGTCTCACATTTCCGCTTTCATAGCCCGACACCGCCATTATTAAAATTAATGTTTACGAGAGAACGGATCAGATTTAAGAACTTTTGTCAGAATAAATGCGTAAATATGACCCCTTATACAACCCGTCATTGGCGGTATGATAGATTCATGGAGGGAGATCTCCCCAAACGCCGGTTTGCCGGTCGAGAGGTGCACAGGTTGTGGAGGAAAATACGAGACAAATATGTCCGCGATGAAAAACAGCAGTGGCGATGCACGGGGCAATAAAGTCTATGATAAATAAACAAATAAATAAATAAATAGACGTGACTCTAGGTCGTCTTCAACAAAACACGTTACTGCGCCTGTTGTTCTGGCGGTGAATTGCTCTGCAACACACGCAAGACTTTTAGAACCATGAATTGAAACGAGTGCGTCGACGCAATGACGCAGACGCAGAAGCATGCGCCAGCCTTAAGATCTCCCGCCACACGAACAGTTTCTTCCCGTCGGCAGTCGGGCTCATCAACAGAGCCCGGTCCCCAACTGACTGACTTCCACCGGTCACTTTACTGCCATTTTTCACTCGTCACTTTGTCACTTGTTCGCTAGTGCACTTTATTTTTTTAACTTTTTAAATATTTTTTACTTTAACTTTATTCTCTTATTTTATACTAACCCATAGCCTAATTCTACTAACCCATAGCATTAGCATTTCATTTTATTACTTGTGCACTGCTGCTGTTGTGCACTCTTGTTGTCTATTGTTACACTGTCTACTGTCACGCACCAACCGCCAAGTCAAATTCTTTGTATGTATGACATATTTTGGCAATAAATGTTTCCTGAATCCTGTAGTGTTGTAAAATGGAGCCTTTATATCCATACTAATTGGTGAACCAGGAAGTGGGAGGGGCTTAAACCTATGGTATCACATGAGGGACATTTCCTCACTGGCTACACATGGCTTTTTACATTTTTGCCCGGGGAGCAATTAGGGGTTAGGTGTCTTGCTCAGAGACACTTTGACATGGGGCAGCTGGGGCTCAAACCAGTGGACACCAACCAGTTGGGGACAACAACCTTAGGGAGGGTTCCCGGCGCACCCTCTCTACTTCCTGGCCACAACGTCCCCTACTATTTCTGAATCGTCTGATCCCCAAAACCCACGCGAAAACGATTGAGCGCTTTCCTTAGCCACCCAGAAGGTAGAGCATAAAATGATGCTCAAAAGTGCTATGCTGTAAAATTTGACCCATGACCATCATTCAAAAGCAACAAGAAGCTGTGTGAGTCATGCAAGATGGCGGGTGATCGTAATGCACTGGAGATACAGCAGAATAATTTTATTAAAAATCGGCGAAGGTAGAAGATTTATGATTCATACACTTTGATAGCTTGGTGGTTTTTGTACGCAGGATTATTCCACTTCTGCACCGCAGAGTGCACAATCTCTTGACTAATTTGTGTAAGATATTTTCTAACTTGGAAACCAGCGAGTCTGGACCCTGTTCCTGCCTCGGCCCTGCTTACTATTACTGTCATAAATCAACATTAACACCATCTTTCCTGAAGTCTTTGTGCTTTATAAGTCGACGTGGCGCAGGGGTAGAGAGGGTGCGCTGGGAACCGCAAGGACACGTAACCCCTAATTGCTCCCTGGGCAAAAATGTAAGTGCAATGTTGCTATGGATAAAAGTGTCAGCTAAATGATCTGTAAATGTAATGCTTCCCCCCCTCACAGGTTTTTGTGAATGGTGGTTATAGGAACAGGACAAATTGCGGCGCCCGGGATAAAAATGAATGATAAAGTGTTTTACTATAGAAAGACGGAGACAGCACTTACAGTAAACAAACACACATATTGACATTTGTTTTTATTAACAATTCGGCAGACACAAACACAACACAGTTACTTAGTCACAGATCAAAGGGACTGCAATGTACAAGAAACTACTTTTGCTGGTCAACGACAATTCAATTTATAATGAAGACATTTCTGTGACGCACACACGCACGCACAATTCTGCTGGCACCCTGGTTATGATGGGATCCAGGAAGTCTGATATTAACCGAGATCATTGAGATTAGATAGAAATCCATTTGAGGCCAGGTCCAACCAGCTTCTCTCTCCTTCGTCCAGTTCTCTGGTCCTGCACACGTTCCTTAAAGCTCTGAAAGCACAGGATATGGGTTTCCTTTTTAATTAGGACAAAATTAAAAATTCACAAATGAAAAGCATAGGCACTGGCAGGTGATTTTTGACTGAGCCAGGCCAGCAGTTTCTTCTCACCTCCAGAAAGAAATCTACTACATGCATATCCGTAATTTTTTTTATTTCATATTTAAAAATGTTTTTTAAACAAATTAAATATTGTGGTTAATTAAAGTTAGTAAATAATGATTTTATCCAAAGTCTTTATCCAGAGGCATTACTGTTGTTGTTTATTTACGACATAAAAAAATAAACATTTTCCTCGATATCCCTTCTGGGTTTCCAAATGATGTCCACCGTTCTCAGTCTGTCAGAAAGTTAGAAATCTCTCACAGTATGTATACTGCAACTCAAAGCACTCAGAACCGAATTCATTAAGCAATTATTCATACCCATCTTTGTCGCTAATTGTCTCTGAATTTCCTTCTTGCCTAAATTTCCAATAAACTACTTATCTGTCATCAATGCATAGTTAAATAACCAATAATGCAAAATGTCGGATCACTGGATATATTCTCTATAAATGTTTACTTTCTATAAAATGATAATTGTAATGCTAAATGGTTAATATACGGTAATTGTATGTCTCTTTTATAGTCTTCTGACATCTCAAAGACCCCCAGGTCATCATACACCCATTCATACACAGATGGGAGGAGCTACCATACACAGTGACACCTGCCCAACATTCACACATAGTCACAGCTATGGGAGCTGTTTGTGGTTTAGTGTCTTATCAAAGGATACATCAAAATGTGGACTAGAGATTAAACCGCCGAGCCTCTGATTGAAGGACCACCCTGCTCTCCACTGATCCACAGTTGCCCCTGTACAGTCATTTTATCATGTTGCTCATTGTGTAGATCTGTTTCTGGGTTCTCCCTATCGGACGCGAGGGTGGAAGCGACAGAGGGTGTCAATGCTTTACATATTTCAAAGCCCCTTGATGACTTCTCCGACGTTGCTAGGTAGAATTGTGTTGACTTGAGTGTGTGGCCTCTCACCACTGGCCCTTGGTGGCAGTGCTCCTCCTCTGCTGTGAGATGCTGTAGATCTCCTGCAGCTGTTTCTTCTGGTCGTCACTGAGTGAAGCGATCAAACATTGGTACCAGGCTGCATCAGTGTTCTGGACCCCTAGCCCACATGAACAAAGTGATGGTTATAGTGTGAGAGTGTTTTCGTGCAGCTGGTCAAAATGACAACACCAGCAGATTGACTGATTAGTTGGCCGACAGCAAATATCAATTCCATCAATGGATAGAATTTTTAAATGATTTATCAATTATTATTATTATTATTATGAATCTAAATTGCGAGGGGCTTATTCTTACATTGGGATAATCATACCCCATGGAGCTGCAGAAATGGCGGTGCGCATATACGCTTCCTTATTCGTATGCTTTATTGTGTCGACATACCTCAATTATGGATTGATTAAATGCTGATTCATTCTAAGGCAAGTTGTATTTTTAGAAGGAGTTTCTTTTATTCTATTTCCAAGCAGATATATGGGGTTGTGGTCAAAAGTTTACATACACTTGTAAAGAACAAAGTCATGGCTCTCTTCCATTATTTCTAAAAGTCAGATTTTTCTCTGATAGAGATTGGAACAAAAAACATTCGTGAAGTTTGGTTCTTTTATGACTTTATTATGGGTTAACAGAAAAAGTGACAAAATCTGCTGGGTCAAAAATATAGTTTATTTTGATGGCTTTCTGACATGGACTTGTTTCTTCGGCATTGTCCACATGTTCTCAATGGGATTTAACTCAGAACTTTGGGAAGGCCATTCTTAACCCCTAATTCTAGCCTGATTTAGCCATTCTATTAGCACTTTTGATTTGTGTTTTGGGTCCTTGTCCTGTTGGAACACCCAACTGCGCCCAAGACCCAACCTTCAGGCTGATGATTTTAGGTTATCTTGAAGAATGTGAAGGTAATCCTCCTTCTTCATTATCCCAGCAAGGGCTTCCTTCTTGCACGGCAGCCTCTCAGTCCATGGAGATGCAAAACACCCTTGACTGTGGACACTGACACCAGCTTTTAATTCTTGGCAGATCTGCTTTTTGGTGGTTCTTGGTTGACTTTTCACCCTCCTGACCAATTTTCTCTCAGCAGCAGGTGATAGCTTGCGTTTTCTTCCTGATCGTGGCAGTGACAAAACAGTGCCATGTACTTTATACTTACAAACAATTGTTTGCACTGTTGCTCTTGGGACCTGCAGCTGCTTTGAAATGGCTCCAAGTGACTTCCTGATTTGTTCAATTCAATGATTCGCTTTTTCAGATCCATGCTGAGCTCCTTTGACTTTCCCATTGTAGCGTTTGAGGGCGTTTGTATCCAAAGAGCACTATTTAAATGGCCTCAGAAAAGTCACCAGCTGTAGTCACTCATAATCACTCACAAGACGTTAAGAGGCCGTGCTATGAAGCTCATTTCATTGACTTTCTAAGTCACCAAAATTGCTAATTCACGTTGCTGTATGTATACTTTTGACCCAGCAGATTGTCACTTTTTCTGTTAACCCAGTTAAGTAATAAAATAACCAAAATTCATGAATTTTTTGTGACAAAGAAGTATCTGTTACAATCACTAGCAGAGAATTATCAGACATGTAGAAATAACTGGAAACTCAAGAGAGCCATGACATTATGTTCTTTACAAGTGTATGTAAACTTTTGACCACAACTGTATGTCGTGAAAGATTTTTTTTCTGTTTTTTTCTTTGTTTTAATTTAGCTGTCAAGCTTCACAGATCGAAGCAGCTCTGATTAAAACAAAGCTGCGTGTAATCAAGCATAGGGAAGAAAAGCACTAAATAGTTCATCAGCAGGCACCTGGACACTATCCGACATTTAAAGGATGACTTACGGAGTAGTGCTGAGGCAAAGAACTGATACTCGTCCTCTCCGTTGTCATAGTCCAAAGGCGTGCTGTACTCCTCCAGGGGGGTTCCCTCAAAGCAGTCGTTGTCCCAATCATCTTCATCATCTTCTTCCTCCTCCTCCTCAGCAGCCGGGCCTGTCGGCATGCTGGACTGCTGCTGCATGGCGTTACGGTTCTCAGTCACTTCATCTTCATCACTGGGAATCTCCTCTGCCCATACACAGAATAATACAGCCATTAGGGTGTAAGCTTTCATAGTGCCACCTGTGGCCACCTTTAACTGTTGAACACAATTGGAGAAGGAAATAGAAGGGGAAGGAGTTTCCTTTTTTCCACAAATTTAAATGTCTTCAGAATCAGAATTGTATTTATTGTCTTTAAATACACATTGACATGAATCCAACATATTGTAGCCAACGGATAAATTGATGGAGAAGACATTATCTTTCAGTCCGCAATGCACACCTTCACCTTCAGACACACACGTTGTTCCCATTGATTAGGTCTCCCCCCAGGTTTACTACTAAGTTGCTGTGTTGTGCCAGACTCTCAATAAAACATTTAGGACAAACCCATGGTCATGAAGATACTCATCTAACGTTACATGGAATCTGCGTGAGGAAGAGGAGGAGGGTCCATGTCGCTAAATACCAACTTTCCACCGACCACTTTTCCCACCCGGTGTCGCTCCGATCTGCAGGCGCATCGCGGAGAAAACCAATCGGGTGTCTGGATGCTAAATGTTTATACTTCTCATCCAACCACAATCAAATACCGCCATTTATCTATGTTTTTTTTGTCTTTGTGTTGTATGTATGTTGTGTCCAGTAAAGTATAGATACCCCAAATTTCTACTTAAGTACAGTAACACCTCTGGGTGCGGGTAATTTGAGCTCGGAGCACAATTATTTATGCAGCAGAAAAAGAAACTTTGGCAAAAAAATGGGGCTTATTTATTTATCCTCACTAGGCCAATTACTGCCCCTCTTTATTCTGCATTCATCCCTCCACCTCTGCCTCACACTATATCTCTCCATCTTTTCTTCCCTGAGCTTTCCCTACCATTCTGGTCTTCGTCCAGTGCCCCAGCATTGGCCAACAGGTTGGGTTTGTTGACAAGGCGGGAAGCGTTGACGTGTTTGAGGGCCAGGAACAAGAGCAGGATTGAGGGGACAATCTGGGCTGAGACTCCCTCCAGCACTGCCGGACGAATGGGAAGCTCCATCAGCACGCTCAGGCCGATGATACACATCTTACGGTCATGAAGCCTGGGGAGTAGATCACAGGGAAGAAGAGGAGACTGAGAATGTAGGCGCCTGAAGGTATTAATGCCTCAAAGCCTTCTTAATCAGTGTTTAAGTGAAGTTCTTTATGTTTTGCCATTCACCTAACCCAACAAATGTATGTGTGTCCTCCTCATATCTACATAAAGAGCACATGGTCTTTCCAGGGGGTCACCCATGTGACACCACACATTTTTACTCAACATTAGTTCTCTAGAAGCTTAGGAAGGGAAGGATATTTACATACACCTGGATAGTTGATTGGTAGCAATCACTAAATCACAGCCCATTCCTTCTATAAATAATTGTTTCTGGAAAATGCTTTGAATCGCTGTCGTTCTGCCGGTGAAATTAAGTGTTTAATGGACACTTTTTGATCCCCATTGCCGTCGGTGCTAGATTTTGGAAAAAAACACCAGTCACTTTTGCGTCTGGCAAATGTCTTTAAAGAACAGGGTAAGCTACAATCTATGATTTCCCCCGACTAGGATAAAACGGAAGTAACCTCCCCATACCCGAGGAAGAACTCTGTGTCATTCATCCACTGGTTGATGAAGTGGGCAGTGATGGGTTGAGGGCTGTGTTGGAAGTGCATGTTTTCCAGTGTGTGGATGAGCAGGGCTGGGTTGTAGTACAGAGCAGCAATGGCCACCTGCAGGCACATGGTCCTCAGCTCGCTGGATTTCACCCCCCTCATCAAACGCTCCAGAACTGCCTCCACAAACAGAGGAATGCACTGTACGTAGGAAACAGAAATTAGGCCGCTGTTAAACCTACAGTTATTTGGTCAGTCAAAACATAATGGACAGTCCGTGATCCTCGGGATCTCTGGGTTTTCCTTCTGAGGTTACCTGCACAGAGATGGAAGGATTCATTCCACTTGATGTTCACTGACAAAGGAAGGTTTAATTCTTGTCACTTTCAGTCTGGGCGGGTAGACACGGGCACCTCATATAAGATAAAGGTTAAAACTTTCCTCTTTGATAACGCTTATAGTTAGGGCTGGCTCAGGTTAGCCTGGACCAGCCCTTAGATAAGCTGCTGTAGGCCTAGACTGCCGGGGGGGCTTCCTAAGACAACTCCTCTCCCTTTCTATATGATTCATATCTCATTATACACATTACTAATTCAGCTTCTTCCCCGTTTTGTGGTTTCTAACCTCACAGGTTTCCATGGATTGTGGTCACATCTTGCTTTACACCTAGCTTATAACTCTCAATATTTGAATCATTTCCGTCATATGAATTGAACGTACTTTCTATCTTACATATTGTTCATTCTGTACACATCCATTCTGCCGTTCTCCCTAAGGTGTCTTTCTTTTTCCTCCCCAGTTTTTCCTGTGCCGATGGGAGGGTTTCAGGACAGAGTACATTGCATGTGTACAGACTGTAAAGCCCTCTGAGGCAAATTTGTAATACAAAATCAAATGAATTGAATAATATATATATGTCTCTACATATACGTAGAGAGACACACTTTTTGTGTAGTTAATTGCTTAATACTGCAGTACAAAACAAGGTGGGTAAACAGTTAAACATAAACAAAAGTCCAAGAAAAATAATTAAATATTGGGTAAAACACAGCCACGTGGGTTAATCAGGTTAATTAAGCATTCACACAAATTGGGGGTCAGTATGTTGCCTATTTACAGGAGTAAATAGTATTTGTAAAAAAATGTATGTATGCGCAGAACAAAGTAAGAAAACCTGATTCAAATTCCATGTATGGGTTTGCATGATTCTGATTCACTGGACCGAGCTGTCAAGGTACATCAGGCAAAGATTGTAAAAGTACCTTGTTGAATGCACCGTAAATTATTTTAAAACTGAACGCACACGGAAATAAAGCTTTTTGCTGTGTTTCTGACCTGGTCAATGCCTCTGCCTCTGCATTGCAGGATGATAACCTCCAACAGTTTGGCAGCGTGGCACTCTGCATCCTCACCTGCATCTATAGTCAGCACCTACAACACATCAAAGGTCATAATACTTTACACGTCATCACTCAGCTCTGAAATAACAGGACAATAATAATATATCCTGACCTTTTTGCACATGCTGTAGATGACTTCCAAGTGCTTAGGGTTAGACAAGAGCATGTCCGTATCTACGGTAACATAGTTGTGCAAGAGGGGCATCATATCTGTAACATAAACCCACAACATCATTCATTTTACCACCATTTCTTTGGCTGTGTCAACATGAACAGAGCAAATTTTATTTTACAGGTAGACTGCCATATTTGCTTTGACGATAGTTGGGCTACTCCATATGAACATTCATTATCACTTTAAGCAGAGTTTACTAAGAGCTGCACTGGTGACTATTTGATCATGTTGTTGTCCTCCTTTGCCCCATTCATAAAACAATGGAAGTTAGCTCTTTAGCATAACTCTCAAACCAAAATGAACATCATGAAAAATATGGTATGGTGTTCCCGCCCCTTGAAAATGTGTCTCGAGAACATATAAGAAGGCCCTGCGTACTGCCAGAGCAGCTTCTAGTCACTAATAGAGAAAAATAGAAAACGACTTCAGGTTTCTCTTGCAGAGAATCACAGCTCTATTAAATGGTAAATAATAAATGGACTCTACTTGTATTTCTCTTTTCCAGTCCTCCGACCACTCAAAGCGCTTTAACACTTCATGTCATCATTATCACACTGATGACGGGAGCTACTAAACTCACTGACACCTGCCCATCAGTAACTAACCTTCACACACCAGAGTCACAGCTACAGGATCAATGTTGGGATTAAGTGTCTTGCCCAAGGACACATGGGTTAGCAGGGCCTGAAAACGGCCAATCCTCTGAGGACGACCGTGCTCTCCACTCACACACAGCTCAGGTTTGCTTTGGTCCAACTGTAAGATAAACTGCTATAAACCAGAGTTCTATTTGATATTTAAGCTTAGAAGGTATATATGTACACAAACTATAGTTTGTTGTATTGAATATATTATATATATTAACAAAAATAAAGACCTTTCTGCTGCAATGAATAGAATAAATGAAATAAAAACAATATATAGCTGCATCCTAATATCAGGTTGGTCCAGTGGTTCTACAACACATCAAAGGTAAAGACCTTTCTGCTGCAATGAATAGAATAAATGAAATAAAAACAATATATAGCTGCATCCTAATATCAGGTTGGTCCAGTGGTTCCTATGCTAAAGTATGGAAGCATTGAAGCTCCTTTCCTTAGCATTAGAGAATTTGAACAGCTCTTACCATAGCGGCCACTTACACTACTTCTGGGTCACTTCACTCAGTTAGGAACCTTCCTAAGCAAATTTGACAATTCAAATCCAGCAGTTAACTGATTGTTTTTTGCCTTAAGTCTCATCCCGTCTTTTTGTTATCATAGTCATACATCCTCCCGGTTCTTCAGTCTTGCTGCCATTCCCCGGTTTCTCCATAGCTGTTTCCCTAGAAAATAAATAAGTTTCCCCTTCCACTCTCTAGTCGTCGGTTGCGGACCCCTCGGCTAAACTAGATGGGCACTTTCTATCATACCCCAATCTCAAGTAGGCTGTTTCTAAAGCTGCAGAAGACTGCTTAAGTTTCAGCCAAAACCTAAGGCCTCTATTCACCACTATTTTCTGATGTAAGCTATCCGTCCGCTGGGGGAGTGTGCTCACCTGTATGTGAGCGTACATGTCTGTGTGTATCGGTCTGTGTGTGCGCGGACGTGTCTGTGTGTGCGTACGTCTGTGTGTCTTTGTATGTACATGGGTGTGTGTTTGTGTGTGTGTCTCTGCGTATGTGTGTGTATGTGTGTCTGTGCGTATGTGTGTGAGTTCCTGCAGGTGAATGCGTGTGTGGGTATGTTTGTGTGCGCACACTACCATGGCCATCACTACCATCACTTCACAGATGTGTCAACATATTAAAATCAGGGCAGCTTTCATTTTATCAACTCCATCATGGCAAGATGGGCATGAGACTGATTCTTTCAAATACTCCATGTATTTAAGATCATATATTTATCTTTCAAATTTCCCACTCAAGATTGAATTGACTTTACATACCTGTAAAGTAGTCGAAGCAGTCATGTTGGAACACCTCATACAAGACCCCAAGTAGCTGCCACATTTGGGGGGAAATGGTCTGACACGTGAGGCCGAACGCCAGTGACAAGATCTCCTCATAGAACTCTGCTCAGGATAGGAAAAACATTGTATAATATTGTGTTTATTTATGTACTGCCTTTGTAGAAGCATGCACACAGAATAGTGGGCCAAGGCACTGAGGTGCTGTCAGTAAAAGAAAGTCTTTTGTCTGGAGGGAAATCATGGTCAGGTTGTAAAGGACAACACCATTATGCAAAAATGTGTTGTCCAAATATAAGCAGAAATGGAATAAGGTGCGCATAGTGAAGAAATAGATCACAGTTATGATTTGTCACAGAATGAAGATGTCAGAAAACAGAACTAAAGTTGACGGCCTACTGGAACTGCAGTGAAAATAGATTAAACCATAGTTAATCAATGCCAATTTTGCCAGTTAAGATTAAATCCTGGGGGTAAAGATGACTTAATCAATGCAAGCGACGGGAAGGCTCTCAGAGCGAAGCCTAAACAAAATGTAAGGAGTAGCTAGTAGGTCTATCATCTAATAACTTTTGCTCTCCTGGACCTGGTCTATATTAAAGGTAATCTTGAAGGACTTCGGTTGGGATCTATCACTATATAGAAAATTAATCCTTTAGGACTTTCATGGGGGGTCGATACAATTGTAGGGAAAACACTTTTGTGTCACCTGTGTGTATATGCACGACATCTTTGTGCGTGAGCATGCTCAAAAAGTAGTAGTTTGGAGATGTCATAGCTGCCTTCTGTAACATAAACTCTACTTTGCATTAAATAGCAGTCTCCTGGAACTCTCCCCTCTTTGGCCAAACATGAATGTGACCTCTCTTCGATCTTGGGCACGAGCGGGAATTCAAAACTCCAGTTTTGTAAACATTTACTACATCCCAGAAAAATCTTTCACATTTCTCTCTGCCTACTGTGTAATGACTTGCAGAACATTGAGTCATGACTGCACAAACGCTTTTTCGAGGACCAGAACATCACGGAGCAGCATTAGAAGAAGCAAATGAAGTAACCTACAGTTCCACATTTTCAAGATAATCTGAGAAAGGCAAAATGTAGAAACAGCAGGGACAGGATTTAGCATGTTTGTGTATCGGAGTGAGTGTGTTCATATAAAAACACTGGACTGCTTGTGCACACACCTGCCATACCTATGATGGGTTTCTGCAAGACCAGACCGATCACCTGTAAACAGATCCCCTCCAACTGCTGAGTGATCTGAAAAAGATAATAGTATTAAACACAACATACGATACCGTAACAGTGTAGGATATCAGTGATGGCAGTGTGTGTGTGTGTGTTTGTGAGACCTCCTTGTGGTCCTCCATGACTGTGAGGATGGTGTCGATGGTGCTTAGAATACCAAGGGCCATGACAGTTTTGTCCTCGTTCTCCTCATACTCCTCACTCTGAAGGACTCTAATGAAAATCTCTGCCTGTTACACCCACACCCACACACACACACACAGAAAGCTTGGTTAATAAGTTCTGCCTGTCAAAGACATTAAGACACAGAAAAAAAGTTTGAGAGAGAAATGGAGACTATCGAATGCATTTTCATGAATTAAAAAAAGTCCATTGCTGCCTTTGCTTTCCAAAATTCTGCCAGTCAAAGACATTAAGACACAGAAAAAAAGTTTGAGAGAGAAATGGAGACTATCGAATGCATTTTCATGAATTAAAAAAAGTCCATTGCTGCCTTTGCTTTCCAAAATTCCTGAGTGAGCTATCTTTAACAGACTTCTCTCTCTTATCTCCACTGTAACCATCTTCTTGACCCTCACCAGTCAGGCTTCAAGACAGGCCACTCAACAGAGATTGCCATTCCTGCTGTCGCTATAACAAATCCACATTTCCAAAGCAGCTTCTCTCTCCATCCTTATCTTTCTCAACCTTACTGCTGCATTTGACACAGTTAACCACCTGGATCCTTATCTCCTCCCTTCAGGAACTGGGTGTCTCAGGCTCGGCCCTCTCCCATCCTACCTCAACGACCGCACTTACCGATCTGTGTCTGAACCTTGTCCTCTCACCACTGGGGCCCCTCAAGGCTCGGTCTTGGGTCCTCTCTTCTCTGTACACCAACTGTCTTGGCTGTATCACCCACTCACTCGCTTTTCCTACCATAGCTATGCTGATGATATTCAACTAATCCTGTCTTTTCCCCAATCTGAGACACAGGGTAGCAGCACAAATCTCTGACATCCCTCAGTGGATGGTGGCTCACCACGATTAACCTTGACCAAACTGAACTTCTCTTCCTTCCAGGGAAAGAATCTCTCACCTACGACCTTCCCATTACCTTTGACAACTCTGTCCTGACCCCATCCCTGACTGCTAGGAACCTCGGTGTGACACTCAACACTAAACTTTTCCTCACTGCCAACATTTCAGCAACAACATGTTTCTATAAATACATGCTGCACAACATCAGGAGAATACGCCCCCTTCATGTGCAGAAGGCAATGGAGGTTCTGGTACGGGCTATGGTCATCTCCCACCTTGACTGTTGCAACATCCTCCTTGCAGGTCTACCTGCCACTGCCATCCAACCTCTATAGCTCACCCAGAACGCAGCAGTTCGACTGGTCTTCAACCTACCTAAATTCACCCACACTACTCCGCGCACTTCACTGGCTTACATCCCTGCCCGCTCACTTCACATCTGCCTGTCTCTCCCAAAGAGCTAAACGATCAACAAAATCCTGACTGCTGTCTTGTCTCCTAGCATCAATCATATTAATCACACTTGACAATGGCAAAAGCCAGGCCCCCATTTTGCCTCATCGTTATTCCTCCTGCTATGCTCACGAGTCAATAACTAGTTTTAATGGAGGAACCAGTGTTTTATGTCAGGAAGGCTAAAGTGTGTATGGTGTTCCTACCAGGTTCTGCGTCATGTCCACAGCGATAGCGGCCACTTCCTGGTTGTACTCGCAGATCATCTTCTGAATAACGTTAGTCAGGTCATCATTCTCTGTCTCTTTCACCACATGCAGCAGCTCCCGCATGACCGGACGGATGTGCGGCCTGATGTACAGCTTGGCTACACATATGCCCATGAAAAAGCATAAATCCCAGTTTATGTAATATCGATCTTATCATTCCATGACATGATTCCTCGTATATATATATATATATATATATATATATAGAGAGAGAGAGAGAGAGATGCATTGATGTGCTTTTTAACAGCATTAAGTCCAAATATTTCTTGTGAATCTCAACTTAAACTTAATCAAATTAAAAGTAAAAAATTAAAATAAACGTAATCAAATATGAAACCAAAGCTATTTGCAACTGCCAGGGTATTCACCTTTTATCTAGATTGTTATAGAGGTACCATTCACGATCACAACATCGTAACAGGTACGTTAACATTTAGAAATCTGTTTTATGTTAATATAGGAGTAATCTCCTATATTAACATAAAACAGATTTCTAAATGTATAGAGAGATCTATATATATATATATATAAAATGTATGTATTTTATTAGGTGGCAGCCCATAAACATACATATACTCATATGTGTATATACAGTGCATTCGGAAAGTATTCACAACGCTTTACTTTCCCACATTTTGTTATGTTACAGCCCTTCCTCAAAATTCTACACACAAAACACCAAAATGACAAAGCGAAAAAGGATTGAAACAATATTTTAAAATTTGATCAAGATAAAAGAACAAAATTATAACAGGCAGTTTCTCCCATTTTTCTTTGCAGAACCTCTCAAGTTCCATCACGATGGATGGGGACGTTGGTGAACAGCCATGTTCAGATCTCTCCAGAGATGTTCAATCGGGTTCAAGTCAGGGCTCTGGCTGGGCCACTCAAGGACACTGACAGAGTTGTCTCAAAACCACTCCTTTGTTGTATTGGCTTTGTGCTTCAGGTTGTTGTTCTGTTGAAAGATGAACCGTTTCCCCAGTCAAACATCGCCACAGTATTTCCGTACTGTTCCAGACAGTATCATGTCTGGAACATGATGCCAAAGAGTCAAATCTTTGTTTCATTAGACCAGAGAATGTTGTTTCTCATTGTTTGTTTTGGCAGCCTGTCATTTGCTTTTTACAGAGAAGTTAAGCCGAGAAGCTACCATACAGGCCTCATTTGTGGAGTGCTGCAGAGATGTTTGTCGTTTTGGAAGGTTCTCCCCTCTTCATGGAGAAATGCTGGAGCTCTGTCAGAGTGACCATCGGGTTCTTGCTCAGTATGGATGGGGGGGGTCAACCTAGGAAGAGTTGTCCATTGTCCATATGTCCATTTCCGGATGATTGAGGCCAATGGAGCTTAAGCGGTAGTTCTGGAAGGAAGACTCCCTTTATGCCATGTGTAATTTAGATATGCTTCAGCTGGTCTCCCAGAATTATCCAATCAGCGGAGATTGGCTGCGCCCAGGTGTATAAAACCAAACCGTTTAAGGGGTTCACTCTGGATCCGATTCAACTAGGCTGCTTAAGGAAGTTTTTCCTTTAGTTAGCACGTCTTTACGAGATATTATGAATCTGTCTTTGTTGACAGGACATGTACCACAGTCCTTCAAGATAGCTATAAATTAAACCTCTTCTTAAGAAACCTACTCTTGCTCCAGAGGTGTTAGATAACTACAGACCTATCTCTAATCTTCCCTTAAGATCCTTGAGGAATCCGTTGCAAATCAATTATGTGACTTTCTACAAAACAATGCTTTGTTTGAAGATTTCCTGTCAGGATTCCAAATGCATCATAGCACAAAAACAGCACTGTTGAAAATTTCAAATGATCTTCTACTTGCATCGGACGGAGGACTCATCTGTTTTCTTGTTTTGGTGGAACTCTGTGCCACATTTAATACCATAGACCATTGTATCCTGTTGCAGAGAACATTTGATTGGTATCAAAGGAACTGCACTCAGCTGGTTTAAATCCTATTTATCGGATCAATCCCAGTTTGTGCTTGTAAACGGTGAATCCTCGAAGACCACCAATGTTGGTCACGGAGTCCCACAAGGTTCTGTACTTGGATCAATTTTATTTATCCTCTATATGCTTCCTTTGGGCGATCTTATCAGGAAACACCGCATAAACTTCCATTGTTATGCAGACGATACTCAACTGTATCTGTCGATCAAACCAGAACAGACCGACCAGCTTGTTAGACTTCAAGAATGTCCTGGAGACCTCAAAACTTTAACAAGAACTAAGAAAAGGGATCATGTTACTCCTGTATTAACTTCTCTGCACTGGCTCCCTGTTAAATCAAGAATAGAATTTAAGGTACTTCTCCTCACCTACAAGGCACTTGCTGGTGAGGCACCGTTTTATCTTAAAGAGTTTGTAACACTGCATTGCCCTAGAAGGCAGCTGCGCTCCATAGATGCTGTGTTACTTGTTGTTTCCTAGGGTTTAAAAAGTAGGATGGGAGCCAGAGCCTTCAGTTATCAAGCTCCTCTTTTGTGGAACCAGCTTCCACTTTCAGTCCGGTTTGCTTAGAGCTAGGGCTGGCTCAGGTTAGCCCAGACCAGCCCTTAGTTAAGCTGCTGTAGGCTTAGACTCCCGGGGGACTTCTTAGGGCACACCGAGCTCCTCTCTCACGCTCTCGTTCTACAATCATCCAAGTTTTATTAATGCACATCACTAATTCAGCTTCTTTCCAGGAGTTTTTTGTGCTTTCTCCCCTAGCAGGTCTCCGTAGATCGTAGTTCCTTCTGGACCCTGGTCCTGACACCTGCCGTGGCCCTGCTGACGCTGCTGCTGCCATCATCATCATTATTATTTTAAATAATAATCAGATTACTGTAATCATAAACCAACATTACACTCTCCTAAAGTCTCTTCCTCAGCCCCCTCTATTACTTGTGTTCCACCAACGTCTCTATATCCCGCCCTCGCTTCCCTCTTTCACCCCCGTCTCCTAAGTACTCACCTTAGTAACCTCTGCCCGTCCGACCACCTGCCCCACCACCCCTGTTTTTCCAACTCTGAAGCATGCAAGAGTTAACCCACTCCTGAAAAAAACCCAACCTAAACCCTGAACCCTCTGAAACCAATTCCACACTGCTAGAGCCGCCTCTCTCTCCTCTGCCTGCATACGTCTGGACATTTCTGCTGCATTTGACACATTAAACCACCAGGGGCCTCATTTATAAAACCTTGCGTAAGATTTGCGCCAAAAGTGGCGTACGGATGAAATGTAGGAAGTGCGTACGCACAGAAATATTAAGACTTATAAAACCGTGCGCACGCACGTCCTACGCAGTTTTCCCTTAATTGATCATAATCACTTCTAAATGCAGCGGACCTTTTGCGGCTTCATGTCACGCCCATAATTGCCCATATACAGTCTGTGGAACGCCCACAAATTAATATTCATCGATTGCGAAATCATGACAAACACTGAGAGGAAAACGAAGAAACGTAACTTCACTCAGTGAGAAGTCGAAATGGCGAGGTGGGAAGAAGAAGTAACATGCGTTTGGAGGGCACAATATGGGCGTTACTAATGCCAAAAAAGCACCTGAGTGGCAAAACGTTGCAGAGGACGTGAACGCTGCAGCCTCACAACCTCGGACCGTGGCCGAAATAAAGGAAAAATGGTCTGACATCAAAGTGGATGCAAAAAAGCGTTTAGCACGCCATCGCCAAAGTGTGTCTGCCACGGGGGAGAAAGGGGACACCGGAGCTGTCCCCTCTTTATGAGAGACTGGCAGCAATGATTGGGGATCGGGGACAGGGTCTGGGCCAACATCGGCGTCAGGGGGGTCGAGGCACGTTTGGAAGCTGTGCCACATTATGTAGCACAGCACATGCCAGCACGATTCCATACACCTTTTCAGGAGTAGAAAATAACCGTGCAGTCGAGGCAGCGCAATCTGCCCTTAAACAGGCCGATGGTGCGTTGCACTACAGCGCGAATCCTTCCATTTGCCACATCTTCTAAAAGAGCAAGATCAGCCATTTCGCGTCATTACTCATTGTGATGGCATCATGGCATTTTATTACCGTCTATTTGATTGCATCTGACAAGCAACCGCTGTGTTTTGAGGATGAAGTGCATAACATGCCAATATTATTGCAGAACATATTTCACTTTTCTTTTTGAAAATGTGTTAATTAGTATTTGTTTGTTTTACGCTGCAGATCGATCAAACGGGTGTTCGTGTTATTTATGAGAGGCAGTATTGGCATTTCTTTTACACAACAGTCTAGTTTTACACACTTTACACATGTTTGCGTGTTTCTTGCATTTGCCGACGGTTCTCATTTCACCCGTTTTTGTGCGTACGCATGGGTCAGAGCTTGCGTGAAGAACCGCACATTTTACCGTCAAGTTTGCTTTTTAGAAATACCAATTATTGCGTAGAGAGCGGCGTACGCCTTCTTTTGTGCGTACGCAACGTTTATAAATGAGGCCCCAGATTCTTATTTCCTCCCTTCAGGAACTTGGTGTCTCAGGCTCTGCTCTCTCCCTTCTCTCATCCTACCTCGATGGCCGCACCTACCGGGTAACCTGGAGAGGATCTGTGTCTCGGATCTCGTACGTTCACACCAAAAGCGAAGCGAATTATTCGCGCGAGTAGATTCCATGTTAAGTCAATGCACAGACGCGTCAGATCGCGAATGAGGCAAATTTTAAACAGGCGGCCTAAATGAGGCGAAAGACGCGGCGCGTGGGATGTGAAAAAGCAAAAAGAGCAAAGCGAATAAATCGGTCTTTCAAAGTTGAAAACTTTGGACGAAAAATTTGCCCGACGCTGTCTAGCAAAATCCAATCAGCGTTGAGATGCTCCGCTCGTCATCACCGTCCTGCTGCCACAGCGTGAATACACGTTATTAAACGGCCGCTCACCGGAGACACACACAGCTGATACTGAACGCCTGTAAGTTAGTTTGTGTGTAACCGAGAGACGCACCGATCCGACACAACAGGTCATCAGACCGGCTGCTGGTCCGCCATTATCAAAACGAAGAATATGTACGAGAGAACGGATCAGATTTAAGAACTTTTGTCGGAAGAAATGCGTAAATATGACCGCTTATACAAGCCGTCATTGGCGGGTTGTAGAAGCGGGTTGGATTCACGGAGGCTGATCGCCGCAAACGCTGGTTTGCCAGTCGAGAGGTGCGCAAAGTTGTGGAGGAAAATACGGGCCAAATGTGTCCGCGATAAAAGCAGCAGTGTCGATGCACGGGGCAATAAAGTCTATGATAAATAAATAAATAAATTACTAAATAGACGTGACCCTCTAGGTCGTCTTCAACAAAAACACGTTACTCCGCCTGTTGTTCTGGCGGTGAATTGCTCTGAAACACACGCAGAACCATGAATTGAAACGAGTGCGTCGACGCAACGACGCAAACGCAGAAGCATGCGCCAGCCTTAACAATACAATCCTGTAGATACACGCTCTTTAACATCAGGAGAATACATCCCCGTCTCACTCAGAAGTACTGATTCAGGCTCTTGTCATCTCCCGCCTTGACTATTGTAACTCTCTCCCGTACCATGCTGTGAATGGATCGGGTCCAGTCTACATCCAGGACATGGTCAAACCCTACATCCCAACCCGCACACACCGCTCTGCATCGGCCAAACAGCTTGTCAACCCTCAGTTATAGTAAAATAACCTACATTTTAATCAATTCCTTCACACACCTTGATCTTGGTTGCTTACGAGGGTCTGCAAAGCCATTGCAGCTTCGACCTTTACTGGCATCTCTTTATCGTCGATCAGATTCTGTCTCACCAATTCAACGGCATTCCTGAGCACCAGCTCATCATGGAAACGCAGCGGGCTGAAGCAGTGGAGCACCCAGCATGACTGGCAAGAAACGGCAAAGAACCCATTTATGTTTAATGTCAGCAGTGTGTATGTATGTGTACAGGTTTAATGGAATATCTTTCTGTCTGCAATATACTAAAAAGGTTAGCCTTGCAAAGGAGGGATGAGAGGGCACACTCACCCTGGCTCGCAGGTAACCCATAGGAGAGTTGAGCAACGGGAAGACATAGTTTTGCAGCATCAGTTCCATCTGCTCCCTGTACATCCGCTTCTATATGATGAGAAATGCACAAACAAAACAGCAGAGAGATGATTAAAATACAAGAGAGGCAGCAAGAGCATTTAAAGAACTTCAAATCTTTTGGCTTCAGCCAATGTTTTTCAGGGAAAGAAAGTCACACAGGGATATCTGTAGATGTGCATACCTTCAATAAAAGATCAGCCAGAGCTCCAATGCAGTGCAGAGCACCATCCTTCTTGCGAGGGTCAGGAGATGGATCCATCAGTATCTGGTGGCAGAACTCCATCATCTGAGGAAGAACCTGCCCAGAGGAAAATGCAAAGCTTAAATATAGAAAAGAGTGATGCTGAAATGAAATCTAATTGTAAAATGTCAGACAAAGTTGAAAATGTTCTGCATGATGCCATGGTGTTTGACGATAGCAAAACATATTTTTCCCACTTGCACAATGTAATTGTAATCATATTGACTCAATCTTTTGTTGGTATCGAACGCCTTTTTATTTTAAGGCTAAAATAATACTAAAATAGTATCTAGTAATTAGAAGACCAATTGATATATAGAACTAATATGCTTCCAGTAAAAAATGTAATCTTAATGTGCCTTAGAATAGGCCTACAATAAACTGCAACACAAATATTGTAAGGCAATTATGTATTTCTTTAATTAAATGGTGCCAAAGAATGACCAAGAATACAACAGCATTTTGTTTGCTATTTTTGTACCAGCTGTGTTCGTTGTACAAAAAAACAACTAGACAGCAGTGTGCATAGCTGGATTAGAGGAACATGCTCAATCATTACCATTATGAAGGTTGGTTGAAGAAGAGTAGAATAGAAGAGTGATGCTGTGTTCGAAGAGATAAACTAGTGAATTAGGGCGGTTTTAAATAAAATGTAGCTGAATATTCACTAAAGTAAAGATTGGCAAAAAGCAAGGACTTACAAAAACAAAATAGAGTGAATATCTTTGCTGTGCTTTATAAGTCAAATTATTGACCGAACAGTCATCAGGCAAATATATTGGACTAAAAGTATAAAGTCTGAAAAGATGGATTAAACCATGCCTAGCGGATGCCTACAAACTATGAAGTATTTCCATAGTTGATGGTCCACCTCACCTGCTTCCTCTTGCGAGCAGCTTTATAGAGGACGCCCTGGGCAGCTGTGGCTGGTAGGGCTTGGTCATCATAGAGGTCTGCAACAGAGACAAAACCACACTATGGTGTTGAAAAACAATGCAGACATTTCTTCACCACCACTGTGTACAATGGCAGTGATGCTGCAGTTCAGTCAGGAAGACTAACCTGATACAACTTTTCATTCATAATCCATAAATCTCTCTCTCTCTGTAATTACTTTATCACCTGATTGTTGGTGTTTACTTGAAATTAGGACTGTCAAAGTTAAAGCGTTAATCTATGAAATTGCCGTAGTCAGTTAGATTGGAGAGACCGAGACAGCTTTTTGCATTGAAAGTAAAAACAGTGGCGCGACATGCATCGGAGAACTGTGCAGAAGAATTCCGTGACGTGTCCAACAGAAGGAGGATGAGTTGAAATTGGACCACTATAAGCACTGAAAGTGCCTGTAATATGTTGGTAGCTGCTAGGCTACTTCCATCTCAACATGACCACCACTGTGTCCCTAAAAGACAGTGGTTTGGGAAACGTTGTGGCTAAATGTCGGGAGATTGTCGGAAAACAGTCAAATAATGGAGAGTTGAGAGCACGGCAAACTGCAAGAGGAGAGCAGGAAGAGTACCTAGTTCAACGTGTTGCATGCGGTGGAATTCTGCCTTGGAGATTATCAAATGTGTGTATCTATTGACAGCTCTACTTTAAATTAAGCAATCTGATCTGCACAATTTATTCAAACCAATCGCAACTTTAAAAACGTTCTACTCTCTGCTGCTGTCAGTTGTTATTTCAGCACAATGGGATGTGACCTTTCTCCACCAGTCAGCATCACAGTCGTGCTCCTCATCCATAAGAGAATTGTAGCATCATCATCATCATCTCCAACTCCAGTGTCTGGGGGATAAGACCTTATTTGACCTCAGCTTCACTACCCCTGGGATATCCTCATTCAGGATGAAGTCTCATCGGCAAAAACTTTGCACTGTTCATATGTTATGCTTTTTCTTTGCTGGCAGATATGGTGTGTTATTGATTAAGCAACCAATACTGACCCAAGTAATTAATGGTGTGTACTTACTGAACTTCATGCGGATATACTCATAAGGGTCT
>BMAF01002030.1:0-16296 GCA_014132575.2 Gasterosteus nipponicus
TTATTGTCCAAAAAGGGGAATGGCAGTGAGCAGGAATAAGCCCGTTGTTCGCACTCGCTCCGCTCTGTCCAGCTCTCGCTCAGCCCTCGTGTGCTGCTCCCGTGCTCCGCCCGGCTCTGCTCGGCCTCACGCTCTTCCCGACCTGGATCCTGCTCACTGCTTATGAAGAAGGCAATCAGTGCAGATCATTCACACCTGCTTACTCTTCACCTACCAGCACCGTCCCCTGAACCACTCCCTCGCTCTCCCTGCAGCTGAGCTAACCACGCCCCTCCACCACATACCCCCACCGCCCGACTTAGGCCGGGGAGCCATCCGGCCGAACCGACTCCCTCCCTCCTGAGGGCGGGAAAGGAAGTCCGCCACGACCATCTGCGCCCCCGGCCTATGGATCACCTTGAAGTTAAAAGGCTGTAGAGCCAGATACCACCGAGTGATCCGGGCGTTGGCATCCTTCATGCGGTGGAGCCACTGCAGCGGGGCGTGGTCCGAACAGAGAGTGAACTGGCGTCCCAGGAGGTAATACCGCAGGGAGTCGACCGCCCACCGGATGGCCAGGCACTCTTTTTCAACCGTACTGTACCTGGCCTCTCTTTCCGACAGCTTCCGGTTGATGTAGAGGACCGGGCGGTTCACCCTGCACCTGCTGGGACAAAACGCCCCAGCCCTCTGTTCTACATCAGCCTTGGTAAAGACAAAAAGGAGAGAGAAGTCAGGTGTATGGGAGCAATGGTTCCCCACAGAGGGCTAGTTTCACTCCCTCAACCGCCCACTGGCACCGCTCTCCGCCCACTGGACCGGATCTGAGGCACCTTCCGGGTCAGGCCAGTTAAGGGGCTGGTCAGCTCCGCAAAGCCCGGGATGGAACCTCCTGTAGTAACCTGCCAGCCCCAAAACCGCCTCACTCTTTTTTCGTCTTGGGCCGTGGGCAGGCTGCAATGGCTGCGGTCTTGTCCACCTGTGGGCGCACCCGCCGCCGCCTGGGTGGTACCCCCAGATACCGTACCTCCCTCCGTTCCAACCTGCACACTTCCCGGGCTGGCGGTGAGCCCGGCCTGCCTCAGGACCCCAGCACCGCGCCCACCTCGCCGCACATGCCCGCCCACGTGGTGCTGTGGATGATGACGTCATCCAGGTAGGCGGCAGCATACGCAGCGTGCGGACGCAGCACTCGGTCCATGAGGCGCTGGAAGGTGGCCGGGCGCCGAACAGCCCGGAAGGGAAGCGTGGTGAATTGGTACAATCCAAACGGAGAGGAGAACGCCGACTTTGCCTGGACTCTGGTGACAAGGGAATCTGCCAGTAGCCCATGGTCAAAATCCAGTGTCGTAAAACTGCGCGGTGCCTAATCGGTCCAGGAGTTCGTCGATCTCGCATCGGGTGTTGCCAAACCGTGAGACCGCATTCACCTTGCGATAATCCACACAGAACCTTTATTGAGCCATCCTTCTTGGTGACAAGAACAATGGGGCTGCACCAGGCGCTGCTGGACTCTTTCTATTACCCCCATCTCCAGCATAGCGGCCAATTCTCGCTGAACCACTTCTTCTTGTGTTCAGGTAACCTGTAGGGCCAAGGCCCGCACCGGGCCACGCCCGGGACGTCTCAATGTGATGCACTATGAGGTCCGTGCGACCTGGCCGGGAGGAGAACACATCATTAAATTGGATCTTGCAACCGGCTATGTCCGCTGCTGGGCTGCAGAGAGACGGGCGCCGGACGGAGCCGGGTGGGATCGGTGGACTTTGGGACCCTCTGGCCCCAGCTCGCTCTCCGCTACTGCAGACACCAGGGACACGGACTCAGTCTCTCTCCATGCTTAGTGAGGTTGAGGTGGTAGATCTGCGTGGCTCCCCTGTCAGATCGCACCACCTCGTAGTCGACGCCCCCTACCCGCCGCGGTGACCACAAAGGGCCCTTGCCACTTCATGCGAGTAGTTTTGAGCTGGAAGAAGGAAGTAATACAAGCACTTTTCTCCCGGTGTGAATTGTCTCAGCTTGGCCCCTCTGTTGTACAGCGCAGCTGCCGCTCCTGGCCTGAGCAAATTCTCACGTGACAACTCACCCAGTGTGTGGAGTTTGGCTCGCAGGTCCAGGACGTATTGAATCTCTGCTTCTTACCGGGCTCGGACCCTCCTCCCAGTGTTCTAAGCAGGTCGAGCACCCCCGTGGGTCTCCTGCCGAACAGCAGCTCGAAGGGAGAAAATCCCGTGGAGGCCTGGGGACCTCCCGTACTGCAAACAACAGAGGGTCAAGCCATTTATCCCACCACGCTCATCGCCGTGAATAAAACTTACGAATCATGGATTTCAGTGTCTTGTTCAGCCGTCCACCAGGCCGTCAGTCTGGGGATGGTACACACTGGTCCGAACGGACTTAACCCCTCAACAATTCGCAGTATTACAGCAGTTCTCGTAGTGCGTGATTACGGAACGAGAGGTGGTGCCCCTGGTCCGTCAGAATCTCTCTTTCGATTCGACTCGGCGATGACTCCGAAACAGCGCCAAGGCGCAACATTCTTGGCGGAGATGCTGCGCAACGGCACTGCCTCGGATATCGGGTTGCGTAATCCACCAGAACCAACACAAAGCGATACCCCTGCGCACTCCGGTGAAATGGCCCGATGAGGTCCATACCTAAGCCGCTCGAACGGCAGCTCCATTAACGGCAGCGGACGTTAACGGGCGCTGATGGCCGGCTGGATCACCAGCTGGCACTGTGGGCAGGATGCACACCAGCGGCGCACATCCGCCCAGATGCCTGGCTAGTAAAATCGCCACTATCCGGTCCAGAGTTTTGTCGCTACCAGGTGGCCCGCCATCGGAAATATAGTGAGCCGCCTGGAAAACCGCTTTCCCGGCGGCTGGTACCAACAACTCGCGTAATTTCCTGCCCTGTCTGAGTGTCGCGACTCACCCTGTATAGCCTGTCCCCAATCAGTGAAAAGTGCGTATGATAATGCGGCGTCGGCCGCGCACCACTTGACCATCAATTTGCATCACTTGGTCGAAGGCAAAGCGTAGAGTGTCATCACAAGACTGCTCCAGTGGAAAATCTTCCATGGAGCGAGTCTGCACGGCGGCGTCCCCATAGAGGCCCCCGCCGATTCCCTCTCCCCGTCTGCAGCGTCTGACAACTCACTGCTACCGCCGAGCGCCGCATTACACCCCGCATGTCCCTCACCGGTCGCGAACGCACCCCCCGCGCACTGCCCCGCTAATCCCATGAAACCCCGACCAGTCTGTGTCCCCAAAATCAGGGTGCTGCCAGGGCGGGAGCTAACCCGCGACCCTTACTCTATGCTTTTACCCCCAAACCTAATCTCTATCGGGCACCCACTGGGTAGTCGTGAATATCCCCATGCACACACCTTAATACTCACCCGATGCCTACCAATGCCTGGTCGAGTCCAGTCTCTGGTGGATCATGGACCGCGTGCAGCCAGAGTCCACCATCGCCTGATGTATACCCCCTGGATCCTTACCGGAACGCTGTACGCCGCCTCCCAGACCGGGAGGGTGCTGGAGGCCCGGCAACCCGCACTGCTGCTTGGCCCACCTCCATTAGCGGGCACTCCCGCCGGTAGTGTCCGGGCTGCCCGCACCTCCAACACTCCTGCCCCGGCGGTTGAGGAGCCCTCTCTAGGTCAGGGAGAGTGCCGGCCAGGCCGGGTGGATCAGTACCCCGTTGAGGGGCTAGGGCGCGCTGGGAGCGGAGGGGCCGAGCCGCAGCAGGAAGCGGGGAACTCCGTCGTGGCGCGGAACGTGGCTGCGCCGATGCGGTCGGCCGACTGCCCTCCCCCACGGCTCCCGGGTTGCACCGCCAGGTGGTCTCGGCGAGGTCACGGGCGGCTTCCAGCTGCCGCCGGCCGGTGGTAGCGGACTCCAGGCAGCCGTCCGCGGCGGAAGACCCTCCAGGAACTGTTCTGTCACCACCTTCTCCACCACCACCGGCGCCCCTCCGCGCCCTCCGGCTGCAGCCACCTGTTGGCCGCGCCTGCGAAGTCGCTGGGCAAACGCTAACGGCGGTCTTCTCGCCCAGCCTCTTCCGCCCGGAACCGCCCCATGGTCTCGGGAGCAGCCCCAGTCGTCCATGATGGCCTTTCTCACGCTGGCGTAGACGTGCTCTGGGACCGGGAGGCAGGCCCAGGCCGCTGCCCGCGCCCCGGTTAGAGCGGTAGGAGGCGGATCGCCCACTGTCCGCGGCCAGCCACGCCCCGCCATCGCCTCGAACATCTCCAGATATGACTGCGTCGTCCTCCGGGGTCATTTTGTGCACCACCACGCCCGCATACGCCGAGGGACACGGCACCGTCGGGGAAGCGACTGGTCGGGCTGCTAATTGTTCCAGTACCTGGGTCTGCCGGTCTGCAGCAGCCTGCAGCGCCCCCAGGACGTGCCGGTTGGCCTCGGCCTGCTCGCGCTGCATCGCGGCGATCTCCCCCAGCATCCGTCCGAGCGCGACCGCCGGCTGCATCAGGCCCTCTCCGTGGTCGTTTGCGTCCATCCCTGGCCAGGCGCCACCAGCCGTGCTAGCGCGCTACCACCGGCGGGTTCTGTACAGACGCACGGACACACGGATGAGAGTAACCAGTTTTATTGTCCAAAGGGGAATGGCAGTGAGCAGGAATAAGCCCGTTGTTCGCACTCTGCTCCGCTCTGTCCAGCTTCGCTCAGCCCTCGTGTGCTGCTCCCGTGCTCCGCTCGGCTCTGCTCGGCTCACGTTCCTTTTTCGACCTGGATCCTGCTCACTGCTTTTGAAGAAGGCAATTAGTGCAGATTCCTCACACCTGCTTACTCTTCACCTACCAGCACCGTCCCCTGAACCACTCCCCCGCTCTCCCCCCTGCAGCTGAGCTAACCACGCCCCTCCACCACAGTATCCCTTATGGTTGAATGCACTTATTGTAAGTCGCTTTGGATAAAAGCGTCAGCTAAATGCCATGTGATGTAATGTAATATATATCACTAGTGATTATGTTTTTATAAAGATCCCACTGCTTTTTAGAGCAAGCGTGTCTTCATAACCAGGAAGATAAGACTCGTCAAAGTTCGTATTTCCATCAGGATCTCTTTGCAGCTCTGAGAAACACTTTTAGCTGTTAGTAAAGTAAATATACAAGTGTAAACCACAGTGAAAGAATTCACCCATTCAGGATAAAACAAGCCACTATCTATCTAAAGCTAATATGTAAAGTAACTCATTTGCACATTTATTGCCATAATATGTCAGGTATACAAGGAATTTGACTTGGCGGTTGGCGCATAGTAGCGTACAGTACGACAATGGACGACAAGACAACAGTGCAAGAGGAATAAAATGAGATATGCTATGGGTTAGTAAAATAAGGCTATGGGTTAGTTTAAAAATAAAGGAATAAAAGCTAACAGTTAAAAAGTTAAAAGTATTTCAAAATGAAAAAGGTGCACCAGCGAACAGAAAGTGACAAGTGAAAGTGACGTTTGCATTGTGAAGAAAGTGACCGGTGGAATGTCAGAGTCAGTGGGGGAGACCGGGCTCTGTTGATGAGCCCCCTGCCGACGGGAAGAAACGGTTCGTGTGGCGAGAGGTCTTCGGTCCTGATGGACCTCAGCCTCCAGCCAGATGGGAGGGCACAAACAAACGTTTTTGTCCAGGGTGAACTCCAGGGTCGTAGAGAGATGGCAGATTGCAGCCAATCACCCTCTCTGCGGAGGAGATGACACACTGCAGCATGCCCTTGTCCTTGGCTGTGGCTGCAGCGTACCCAGATGGTGATGGAGGAGCTGAGGATGGACTCGATGATGGCCATGCAGAAGTTCAACATCATCGTCTTTGGCAGGTTGAATTTCTTTAGCTGCCTCAGGAAGAACAGCCTGTGCTGAGCCTTCTTGGTGATGGAGCTGATGTTCAGCTCCCACTTGAGTCCTGGGTGAGGATGGGCCAGAAGCTGAAGGAATCCCAAAGTGGTGACGGGGAGTCACCTGGGATGGTGGGACTCTATTCTTCCAGAAATCACAACCATCTCGGAGACAGAGTCCGGACCGGCTGCCTTACGGGGTTTTGTCTTTTAAAAGAGCCGATTAAGGCTGGCGCATGCTTCTGCCTCTGCGTCCACAATAGGTGGAGTAACGTTTTTTGTTGAATACGACCTAGAGAGTCACGTCTTTGTGTGTGGAAGTTGTTGGTTTGTTTATTCATTTATTATAGACGTTTTTGCCCCGTGCATCGCCACTGCTGCTTTTCCTCGCGGACACATTTGTCCCGTATTTTCCTCCACAACTTTGTTCACCCCTCGACCGGCAAACCGACGTTTGTGGAGATCTCCCTCCATGAATCGGAGGCCATCCGCACGTTGTGGAAGACCGGGTGATGTGATAACGTCTAAATATGCCTCTGCATACTCACGATCTCTAGTGTCAGCATGGCAACAGAGGAGGTTTGGACTACTTTGCCCGGTGTTCATATGTCTTTCCCTGTATAAGTATATATTTATATATGCATGCATTTAAGTATATTTGTATACAGCATGTATATGTGTTTGTATGTTTGCTCATCAGCGGCAGATCACATTTTATTGGTGCAATATAAAATAATTTCAATTCATGATTATTCCTTCATCATAATGAACAATTATTGATCAAAGCAATTATTAAAGTGCTCACCCTTTGACAATGCGTTGAAATTAAGGAAATGATTAATTGATGAAACTGCTTGCAGAGAAGATCTGAAACTCATTAACAGAGGGTGGAATCCAGTTAAGTTCAAATAAGGGTTCAAAACTGAATTAGAATATGGGAGAATGAGGTGACGGTTTGCCTGAGAAGTCCTTTGTCAGCTCGCTGTTTAACATCTCAGATTAACTGCAAACCTACTATATCATTTACTATGTGACGACAATAAAATCAATCACAAGGGCAACATATACAGTGCAAATATCTTTGCAAATAAGCCTCTGTGTGTGTAGGTGAGTTTGTATGTTTGTGGGTGTGTGTAGTACGACTCACAGCAACTTGAATGACCCGCTATCAGCTTTGTCCTGTTTGTTCAGTGGCTCAGTGGAAGATTATGGAATTGAAGAGGGATGGTGACAGACTATCTTCCCAGAATAAGTCTGTATCGCTCCAGTTATATAGAGAGTGTGTGTGTGTGTGTGTGTGTGTGTGTGTGTGTGGTGTCATGTCAACAGCCTTGGAAGTCTTCTGGCTGCGGCCATCCTGCCACCAGCCAAAGAGTCTGAATAAACTCAGAATCCCCCTAAAGAGACACGTAGACACACATACATGCTGGTGCATGCAGCGTGACCAGTCTGCATGATGCCCAGGGTAAGGGCACTGCAAGAAACGGCGCCTGGCTCTGGAGAGGCAGGCTTTGGCAGCGCTGTCACAGGAGAATGTAATCCGTTTTGATAGATGCTCAGGGTTAAAGACAAGGGGTGGGAGGGAAAAACACTGCGAACCACACTCAGTTCTGTGACGTTTTTCGAGAGAAAAGCTGTCCATTTGGTTTCCTGTCAGCACAGCAGGCTTACATGTGCACCCCCAGCAGTCCGATTTCTGGGTGTAAAGAGCTGAAAGGCAAACATGATTATGATATTTTCTGACCCCCTAATTTAGAGGGTCCGCTCTGAAGGATGTCTATTTCAAGTAAATTCTAGCCAGTGACCAAGTTGATTGACTTAAATAGAACAATTCTTCAGCCTGCCAGTTCAGATATTATAAAGCTAGGATTTCCAGAAGGTGGGGCTACAGGGAAAGATGACTGAGTTAATTGATTTTTGAGAATGTACTGTATGAACAGTACGGCCAATTGAATAAAAGAGAGGTACACTGTAAAAGTATATATGTTCAGTGAAAAATGTCCCCTCATCCTGACAGTAACATACCATTAAATTGAAATTGGTTTGGATTCAGTTTATTTGGCAGTGAAACACCGTAAATATATATGTCAGCTCAGACAAATTATTTTGGCATTCATATCTTATTAATAATAAATACATTTTATCACTGTTAATTGTACTAGAAATTGTACTTATAACAGAAATACCTGCAACTATGGAAAACTTCAATATTGTGTAGAAGTTTATGCCATTTACAATACAGCTTTTCATTTTGGAGAATGAAAATCTGTATTGTAAACTGTATAAATGAAGTAAATGAAAAGCCTTTCTCAACTGTGAAATTTACAGTGGCCAAAACACCATACCATAATGTCTTATACGTTGTCACTGTCATTTATCAGTATGGTATTTATCGTATTTTCAACAGATCCGGTGTTTTAATAGTAATTTGCCCTAAATGAATGAAGAACACTAATTTCCTGGTTCAATAGGGACTGATGTTGTCATTGCAAACCTCCCACACTGAATAATGACTCAATGGAAATTATATTTACTTAAAAGAAGTGAAAATATACAGTAATTGCAGAATAGAGGACACTGTCACAGCCGACCCCCCCTCCCCCTCACAACCTCCCACTCTCTCACTTATTTAAGCACACATTTCCTCCTGGAAGTGATGACAGAATCTCCGGCACCCAGCAGCGGCCCTCCTGCTTTGATAAAGAAATTAGACAACTTCCCCCAAATTAACAATGTAACAGTAAACATGACAAACAGCCAGTGTTCAAAGCCCAACAAGTAGATCTTACTGTTTAAGGGGATTCGACTGGAATGTGCAACATGTTTCTAGCAGACACCCACCCACTGCTTGGCCCGATTGACAACTTCCATCCATCTCTGGTGCTCTGCCTGTATGCACACATCAATCTCGTCATTATGTGCTGGAGAAGCAGTGGGAGCGGTGGGAGGCTGACTGTCTGTCAGTCATCTCAAACAATAAAACAATCCTGTCGCTAAGATGACTAGTTGTTTATAATCAAACAACCCACTAGCTTCAGACCACGAATTGCCCCTAGTATTCACTATTGGATGCAGCCTATTGACTCAGGTTGATTTCCTACCCTCAACATATCTATTGGCTTTGGTTAATTTGCACACGGTATGGAAATGTTGTCTGTAATTTCACTTCCAAAATGTATTAATAATGTAGGAAAAGTGTCCTTGCTTTCTTTTTCAGTCCAAAATAATCTCCTGACATAATCATTTCTTTATTTATTTAATCAACAGTTGCATGAGGGGTTGAGATTGTAGTTATTAATACGTGTTTGTATATACGATATGTTCTGTCTTTGAAAGTGTCATATGGCAGCTGATGAAAACTGATCCACTGACAAAGAGTGCTAGATTAAGACGAATCTAGCTTTAGTATGTGTATTAGCAAATCTTTCAACACAATCCAAAAATAGAAATAGCACAGGTACAACTGCTCACAACAAGGATTGTCTTGAGTAACAAAGGCATGATGTCGGGGAAGAGACACAGATAAGTTAAGCAATTTAAGCTCCATCCGCCGTGTGTGCCTTCATGTTTCCATTATATGGGATTCATTTTTAGGAACTGTCCCTTCAATGCCTCAGTATGCTTAAAACTAAGCTTTTGTCTCACAGTGATTGATCCCACCTTTCCTAACATCACAATTCAAAATCCTGGAATCCAACAAGCAGGCCTACTTTACCTTGCAGTGGCCAGATGTACAGAGATGTGAACTTAAGGCAGTTTAAACTTTTGATCATTTTCTTTCTTTCATCCTCCAACAACTATTCCTATTGCACCCTCTCTCATGTGTTTCTTTGCATAGCTACACAGATGATTAACAAAAAACTCAATAGACGTGAGTCCATGTTTGCACACTGGGTTCAACATTGTAGTAAGTCACCATGTTAATGCATATACAGCCGCGTTATTGTATTTTGAATTCCTACTCTTAGGTTGTGTTCTGATGAGGGCACTGCTGTTATAGCGTAGCAGTCAAAGTTTGGACACACTTTCTCATTGAAGGAGAAAAGGTTTTGACTTGTACTGTATGTGAATCGATGGAAAGGTGTGACTAGATATGAGTTCCCTGAGAAGGCACAAAGTGAACTGAATCTAAGTGTTACCTAGCAATGATTGGCCTTCACTGCAAAAACCTTTCTTGTACCTATGCCTCGATTAGTGCACGGACACATCACTCAGAGGATTTCAAGCCAGATAGCACCACGGACGGCAGCTGTAGCCTCCAAATTCAGGAAATTTTCATAATAGACATTACCCTATAGTAGCAGAGCACTTTCAAAACATTCCATTCAGAATAGGTATAAACACATCATGATCCCTTTATTCACACCAAATCATCTTGGTGAAACTTTTTTATCAAAAAAGGCCATTATCAGTGATACGTGAATCATGTTGCAGCTGTAATAACACCACGTTAATGTAGCTGTTCTCTCTGACCGCAGCATACTTGATGATTCCCTCCTCACAGGTCAGAGTGACAGACGGGGTGATAAGCTAATGCATGTTGATAGATGGGTGCATTTCCAGCTCGTTCTCATTCAACCTCAAGTAGCCGGCCGCAGCTGTCAAAACCGTGTATTAGAATTCGATGCTGCTTCGAGAGCTTACCGACAAGATTATTCCATATAAAGAGGAAAATAGCATCATAAACTCACATTATTTTACGGTACATAAACTCCCTGGCCAGTGGGACTGTGTCTGATGTGCAGGGCAGTTAACTTAAAAAGCAGCCTGATGCACCTTGAACTCTCTCGGTCATCAGTAGAGCTTACGGAAGGACCGATAAATTTACACAACGCAGCCAAACCTTTTGGTAAAATTGATACCTATATCCGATGCCCGGAGGCTTCGGCAGTGTTCTGTTAGCTCCTGAGATGTAGTCGAATTGGCCGTTAATGACCTGTTGAATTGGTACTAACCACCGCGCTGGGTTAGAGGCCTATTTCCAGAACGCCTGTAACTTTCTTTTATGCAACATTCTTGACAGGGATCTGGTCTTGTTATTGGTTGTAGAAATTTTCTAGTGGACCTTTTTAACGCAATAAAATAAAGCATACTCACAAAGCTACCGGTAGTTAGTTGGAAGGTTTATTAGAGTGCACACTAACTGGTAAAAAGAAATACGATCAGAGCAGGTGTATGTTTTAGGAGGTCTATCTTATTTGGTCTTCAATTGTCAGTCCATAACTATTTATTGGCCACTAAGTGCTAGCTCAAAGTAGGTCTCCTATTCATGTTGTCAAATAGGGATGCTGTCAGGGATGCGGGAAGGCAGGACTCAAACGCAGACGTTGGGTAACAAAAGAAGACTTTAATAGTCACATGGCAAAACGCAAAAGGCCAATGGGCAAAAACACACAGGAACCAGGGGAAAAAACGGCTGGCAGGAACTACGAACATCCAGGACGATTGACAATGACGCGACAAGTGACAGTAGACACACACGGCTTAAATACACTAGGGAGGTGCAGGTGATTGGACACAGGTGGAAACAATCAGACAATCACAGACGATGACAGGACAAGGCAGGAAGTGAAGTTACCCAGGGAAACAAGAAGCAGAAAACTACAAAATAAGACAAGAAATAAAACCACACCGTGACAGATGCGTTGTCACGGCCCTCTGTAATAACATTGCATAATGCAGCATTTACAGTTTATATAAAATGCACAGGACATCTCCATTGCTAACACATTTGCTTCATTATTAGGCGATCAAAACATCCGCTGTGAAAGGCGTGTAGAGCATGTAGGGTGGAGGACGCGGTAAGGGATGACAGGGTTTTACAGTCTGTACACATATGACATCCTCTGTCCCGAAACCCTCACATCGGCACACAAAAAAACTCACCAAAAAATGAAAAAACCCTTCCAAGAGGGAAAAAAGGGAAGAAATCTTAAGGAGAACGTCAGAGGAGGGATCGCACTCCCGAGATGGACAGACTACAATGGACGCCATGTGTACAGAATGAACAATGTATATTACATGCAATTCCTATGACAGAAACGATTCAAATAATAGTGAGTAGCATCAGGAAGTTGCCGGTCATCCAAGTTTTGATGTCTCCAAGACATTCTTGAAGTCTAACAAGCTGGTCGGTCTGTTCTGGTTTGATCGACAGATACAGTTGAGTATCGTCTGCATAATCACGGAAGTTTATGCGGTGTTTTCTGATAAGATCGCCCAAAGGAAGCATATAGAGGGTAAATAAAATCGGTCCAAGTACAGAACCTTGTGGGACTCCGTGACCAACATTGGTGGTATTTGAGGATTCACCGTTTACAAGCACAAACTGGGATCGATCCGATAAGTAGGATTTAAACCAGCTGAGTGCAGTTCCTTTGATATCAATCCAATATTCTAGTCTCTGCAACAGCATACAATGGTCTATGGTATCAAATGCGGCACTGAGGTCCCAGCAAGACAAGAAAAGAGATGAGATGAGATGTTACGAACATACTTTTTGAAACCAAACCACGTTTTCCTTAACTTAAGACATTGTGTTTTAAATCCCCAAGTTAACATCTTTCTTTTTTTTAAAGAATCAAATAATAGTTATATAATAACTGATAAGGGTGTTGATGAGGAATGAAATATTTTTTAGAAAAAAATAGTTCTTTTTTTTTCTTCCTCTGCGGCCCGTCAGCAGCACTGTGGTTGGGAACCCCTGCTTTAAAGAAGTAATGGCTAGGTTTTATAGATACTGGACTGCATACAACAGAATACATTAGGGTTGATTTCGCTGGGCACAGGCAGTACTCAGGTCCAAGTTATCATTATTTAAAAATACATTTTTTATTCCCTCTATTCATTTTAAACAAACAACTTCTTCGGTTAGACCACGTGAGGTCAAAGCTGCCGTAAAGTTGTAGCAGCACAAGAAGAACTTTCTGCGCTATAATGCCAAGGCTTTGTTGATGCTGTAGGCTCACTATACAAAAATGCCCTCTCAAGTACTATTGTTACAGTTAGCTGTTGCAGACTGACTCTGAATGCTCTGCTATATATCTCCACCCACCTTCACAATCTTCGCTACATAAGCCCCTGCCTTAAAATAACTACACTTTTTGTAGTTAATGAGCAAATTGGGCTTCTGAAATCACACTGATAGCTCTTGGAACCAATTCAATTCTGGTTTGGTAGCGAGAAAAAGCCCTGGCTGCTGCTTTTCCATTACATGGTAAATCTCCAGAGACTGAGACAGAGGCGTGCGAGTCAGCAGAAACCCAGATATTCTGGAGACAGAGATTTGTATGTACACAGTCCATATTATTGAGTAATAAAAAAGCTGATTGAGGGACTTTTCACTTTTAATTGCCACTTGTAACAGAGTCATTTTCCAACCGTTTCCCATGTCTTTGTCAAAGGGACTAATAAGAGACAGCATTTTTTTAAATTGGTCAACTAATGAGGGAGAACGCCATGAGACGGTTAAACAGGCTGAAATGTAATCCTTACAGGCAACTCCTCACCATCAATGTACCTTCACTAAAAGGGGTTATATTTGACAGACAGGCTGAGATTATGTGTATCAGAAAACCAAAAAAAGAAAAAAAAACTTTACTTTCTGTCTGTTCATGTGTGTTGCGTGACTTGTTTTCAATAAGTGAAAGGTTGAAACGAGAATGAGAGCTGATTAGAGGATAGCAAATGTTTTGTGTTGTACAGAAAGCAAAGGGAACTATAAATATTTTGCAGATGTTGACAAATGTTGATGGGGGTAAGCTCGCAGATTCCCAGACATTTCCTTAAAATAGTCAGATTAAGTGAAATGTGAAGAATATTTTTCTTTTCATAATGTTGTCAGACACTTGTAACAACAATCTGAGCCTGCCAAGAGGGGAAAAAAGCTTTTATAGTGGGTCTGAATTGACCATGAGGAGTTGAATGGTTAATATTAGAACCAACTAGCTGTTTTTAAATGAATCCACTCTGTCCTGTCTGGACTTGAAAAGCTTTGTTTAAATTATTAAGGAATTCTAATGGATCGGGCTTGGAGGTGGGGTTAAAGGAAACAATATCATCCTTTTTTATGGCCTCCATATATCAAAAATAGCCAGAAGAAGTAAATGTTTTGCTTCACGTGCCACTGAACCAACGAGGCACTGCATCCAATACTGTATCGCTGTACATCCATGGACACAACCTGTCCAAAATTGTAGTTAGTAATTAGGTGTATTTACTTCATCAAACAACAAGTAAATTGATCTTATTTGAATAATGCTCATGCAATGGAAGCAGCCATGATCTAGAGTTTGAGATGGTCAGCCATCAATTCCATAACGGTTCCTGAACTATCCAGGCAGCACAACAGATTGTGTCTCTCTTTCCTCCTTTTCTCTCAGTCTCACTCTGTATTCCTCTTATCACTTGTAACACACACTTGCAGCAGCAGTAGTAGGGAGGGGAGTGGGGCGAGCGGGGGGCAGCAAAGAGACACCCTGCGAGAGTCCAGCCATAAGGACCCTTGCTGTGGTGAAGTGATTGGCTGTGAGTCTTTCCGGACGCTTTGATGCTGGATGACAGGAACGTAAATGTCTGCTGAGATAATGAGGTGGCCCCAAGACGTCCTACATGTCAGTGCTCTACCAATCTCTGCGCTTGTGTAAACTACGCATCAATTTGTACGAGAAAAATTGTAATCTGATGCAAATAAACAGGACAACTCCCAGTGGCCTTTGTGCCAGTGGGGAGACAGGCGTCTTCAGATGGTCTGCAAAGAGCCGGGTGAGGCTGGTGGCTGCTCAGAGGATAGAGAAAACGTACTTTTAACTGAATACCTGCAGCTCCCAGATTAACTGGAATATTGTGGATAAAAACAACGACTACCAAAATTATTGCAGCTCTCAATGAGTTATCTTTTAAATAATTTCATAAATATTACTTCCTGCTTTGTTCCCAGGTGACATTTCACAACTCCAACCTATAGTTGTGAAAACGTTATATTTGCAGTCAGTGGAAAAATTTCCCAGTCAGAAAATAATGTGGTTTCTTCATAATAACAACGAGAAGACATTATAAGTAAACACAATTTGCAGCTGATGAATTAGAGAAACATGAATCCATACAGAGTCAAAAGGAAATATATCTGTTGAAATACTCTGATGCTGGCACTAGACAAAACAGCAGAACAGTGGGATGATTCATCCCTCGAGCACACATTTTCACGCCAACCTCTCTAAGTAGTTCAGTTCAATTTTGGACCAAACTGCAGACAAACCTTAGCATTAGCCTAGCTTCAACAAACATTGGCTTTCTGCTTTGTTTTCACGCAAATCTGTCTGTTCATGAATGATTTTATATTTGTGTTTGGTGTGTTTTTTTCTCTTCCACAGAAGATGATGTGGGGGTTTTTAACAAATAAAACTAAAACAGACAGTTGGCAAAAACGTGTGGTGCACTTACCAAAACTCATCAATATTATTATATTATTATCATTAACTATTACTGTAATCATAAACCAACATTACCCTCTCCTAAAGTCTTTGTGCTTTCCCTCCCCACAGGCTTCTGTGGATGGTGGTTGTATCTGATGGTGGTTGCCCCTGCAGTGGTTCTGCCGTGCGCCTGGCTTACCACTCACAATTATTTAAATCATATCTGTGATAGGAATTTTTACATTTTTCATTCTGTACACACGGCATCCATTGTAGTCTGTCCATCCCGGGGAGGGATCCTCCTCTGACGTTCTCCCTTAGGTTTCTTCCCTTTTTTCCCTCTTGAGAGGGTTTTCATTTTTTGGGAGGTTTTTCCTGTGCCGATGGTGGGTTTCGGGACAGAGGATATCACATGAGTACAGACTGTAAAATTTGTAACTTGCGATTTTGGGCTATACAAAAAAAAAATGAATTGACTTGAATCACCAGAAAATTCAAAGGATGCAAAGCAGTTTGCTCACTCAGCAAAAGATATCAAAGAGCTGAAAATAGACATCTATGTCTCCTTTTCAAGATTAGAACCATTCATTCAAGAGCAGTGCAGTTTTGCAGCTTATTTTGCTTCCAAATGGCATGGTCTTGCTATCCTTATCCTTGGGCTGCACTCTATTGGAAAACACTTGAGTTGGAATACTCAAATTCCAATTCCTCTTCCTCAAGAAATAGAACTTTATTTATTCAACACCATGGAGATAACTCAAGTGATAAATGTACTGCTTCATTATGATGGTTATATTACACTTTACATTTTTATATGTAGAACATTTGCACTGAAAATAACGGCTTTTCTTTCTTTTATATTGCTGGATGATAACAGTGCGAATATGCCTAGACTGCAGTGTTTTTCCTATTTACTGTATGCCTTGACCTTTGAAAACTGTTTTAGTAAGAGCCATTAAATAAAATACCTCATTTATACATGACCATAGCTGCCTGGAGGGATTTCAACTGACATTTGAAAACAAGCTATTGCTATTAGCAATA
>BMAF01002034.1:0-16283 GCA_014132575.2 Gasterosteus nipponicus
CATGAATCGCTGAATAAAATGTTAGGGATTTAAGCCAGAAGTGCACCCCTAGTCAGGAAATTATAGTACGTGTAATAATGTTTAGTGTTAGAATTATAGTTTGTGTGATGTTAGATATTAGGTATTACATTAACATGTCAGATGAAGTGAATACAATTTGAATCAAACACAATGTATAGTCATGTTAATCATATAAACACTGTACACATTAACATTCTGTCACAATGTGATGTTAAAACCTGGGGACGGATGCCAATTGCCGTCCTTTATGGATTTCTCCCAATTTTATCCCCAAAGGGTTAGGGTTAGGGTTAGAGGGGTTTCTCCTGTCAGGTAATAAATTAACAACTTAATGCGAGGCAGCCAACTGGGGCAAATGTCTTGAGAATTGAACCACATGAACTGTCTTAGATCTATGATGAAGTGTGATGAACGGGGATCATTAATGATGGGTTGTTGTAATTAAAGTGTACTAGTTATAAGATGAAGACTTAAACGATGTATGCTTTGTTAAATTCACTCATTGAGGCATAAAGCCAAATGTATCTACATTGAATGCATTGGAATGTGAGGGACAGATAGGACAAAGGAGGTTTCAGGTTACAGCTGCAGCTTCACACCTCGACGTGAAGGGGACAGTCCAGGAGGTGACCCTTTGAAGAAGCCAATGACATTCAAATGCACCAAGGAAGACACACCTCAAGAGTTTTCAAAGGACCAAAGCGGGGAAAGGACTGTTAGAATTTTCCTGCAGCCGCTTTGATAAGTCACTTTAGACTTGCTCAGAGGATTCTCTATTTCGCGAAATATTTTACTGTTCGCTTAGTATTTCACTTTGTAATTGTGTTCCTTATAACGTTGTTTAGTTATTAAATACTTTTTGATTTTCAATTTAAGCAAGCTGACTCTTTTGATTCTTCGTTTCCGGCCGGGACGAGAACAAAGGAGTGAGGCCTCCCTCGAGAGCTTTCCGAAACCCTGACAAAAACCAGGTCACCATCTCAGAATGAACCATTGGGGAAGTGAGCTTCCCTTTTTTCCGGGGGAGTCGCAAACTAATCCATCTTATTTTATCATTACAAAACTCAGGCTGGACCTGAAGCAAATGAAATGAAATACAAGGGTGAAACCCTCAGCAATTATGCCTCACCTTGTAAGTTACAGTGAGACCTACTGAAACCTGGGAATCTGAAGAGAGGGAGAAAATAGGTGTGGGGATTATATAGTGGAGGACACTAATTGATTGCCAGGAAGTAAGAAGGGGATTGGGTCTACCCAGCCCTACGGTAGGTCAGGAGGGACATTTCACTGCCGGTTATATAAGGTTATACCACAGTCCACATAAGTCAACAACAGTAAAAAACTAGTTAGCAAAAGGACAAAAACAGTGGATGACAAGTATTTTGGGTTGAATACTGTTTTAACTCAGTTCTTTTTAAAAAAAAGAAAAGAAAAGAAAAAATGTAATTCTTCACATATATTATTTGATATTCGCAGAATTTTTTTGTTGAATTCAAAATTCAAGGAACTCAAACTTTCAGATTCAATTTTTGTTTTCAAATGATCAAACCTCATTTGGCTCCATGAGTCAGCTCTCCAGCAGGAAGCAGCTGCCTGCTGCATCTCATGAAATATGCTGATGGACTGAGATAATTGTAACGTCAACCTGTCATGAGTTTTATTGTGTTTAGGAGGTCAGTGAGTCTCATGTGATGAAGCTGTTAATCCTGTCAATCTTCCAAGCTTCCTCTTAGGCTGGGTGGCACAAGTGAAGGCACCTTGGATTGGCGGTGACAGTGATGTGGGATGTTCATAAACTCAAGCTGATGTTCAAGGATATGAAGCATTTAGCAGTGTTTACTGTTGTTTTGGGCTACAGCCTACAGTAGTTTACAATACACTAATAAAAGTGTAAAAAATGTAACAGTGAATATCTCTGGAACAATTCCTCCTTCTAGACCTCCACCTCTGTCCACTGTCAAATGTGCTTCCGTGGGATCCGGCTACCTGCTGACTTATGTAGCCTATCTGGTCTATTTTATTTATGCAATATAGTCAGTAGTCAGGTGAGGGCCCACCCACAAATCAGACAGTTGTGTCGCAGTTTGTTTTTTTTTACATTCAAATATAAATTTTCACATTTGAATAGTTGTTTATATTTGAATATAAAATATTTGTTGACAGCCCTACACCACACTAACTCCACGTCTCAACAAACACTTAACAAAATCCCAACTATTTGCTGTCAAAGCTTCTATGGGATGAGCTCCCCAATGACATCAGAACCATAGGGACCTCTTGGCTGAATGCACTTATTGTAAGTCGCTTTGGATAAAACCGTCAGCTAAATGAAAAATGTAAATGTATTGTAATTAAATGAATGCAACCAACAATTGACTAACTCCACATCTATACACAAAATGGCGCTTTGTTGTCGTAAAAAACTTCATTCAAACTCAAGACGGTAGGCGGTAATAAATATATATAATATATATATATATAATATAATATATAATATAATATATAGGCTATATATATATAATATATATATATAGGCTACTTTTTAATTAATATATATCCACCCACCCAACAGTTGTGTATGGTGTCATCTGCACAGTTGTAAACCCTGCAGATACTCAGATCTTGCCTCAGATGGTAGTTAAAAGTATTCAGAAACAGTATCTTTTCCTGCATTACAGGAGGATGATGATGATGAGGAGGAGGAAACGACGTCTGCTGCCAGAGGGAGCGATCCGGAGGGGCCTACTGAAGAGTGTCTTAATATTTTCTACTGGCAGTGCTCTGCCCATTCACATTCTAGAGTGGAATTTGGAGTTTGACATGTGGACTGAAGTGATGAGCATAGATAATGGATAACTTGCACATTCTTGTCCTTGAACAGAACATGGTTGGGCATCACCAACCCAAAAGCACAGCTTGAAACAGTGAGATACCATGTTAAATCTGTATGTATTCCCACTGTAGGAATTAAATGTCGTCCATATGTGTCCTAGTTACCAGTAAAGCGGTAGCGTTCTAACAGAAATTCCTCTGGGAAATGATAAAACGTCTAATCTGGGTCGGAACGCAACGTAAAGCATTTCGAATCACTAAGGCTTCGATGTCAATTGGATTTGGTAGGAATGTAGAATTCATGTCTACCAGCTTTCTTCATGTGGGAGGAGACGGTAGAAACTCTGGGTTTCTCATAGTAAACCTGCCAGCGAGCAGGTCATGTTCATAGAGTCTGTTACCATGGTGATTGACTCAGAGTTTCAGTTACCTCTCTATCTGGAACGGATAACTCAGAGTTTCCCCTGATTCCTCCCCTGGTACGTGTTTCTATCCACTCCATTCATCGGCTCCAGTGTTCCAAAGCATCAGTGCCTGATTAAGGGCCGAGACGCCTCCCCAACCTTTATCTCTGTCCTCGGTTCACTACGGCTCAGCAGAAAGATGCAGCTGAGTCAACGGCGTTTTGCAAATGAAATTCCAGCGCACAGTTCTCCAAGACAGCTACCCACCTGTACTGAAGTCTTGCAACTCTCAAGAGAAAGGAGAGTGGCAAATACAGACAAATCAAGGCTGATGATTTAAGCGGTTTTGCTAAGCTTTGAATAATCCCCCAAAAGGACACAGCCTAATTTTACGTCTAATTAGCTTGAGTGTGTCTTTTCAAGGAATTTCAAGGTTAATCCTTAAAATGTTATTTTATTCTCCAACATTTGTGGGTATTCCCGCTTTGACTTTCTCAAACGTTTTTATTCCCACAGTCTTCCTGCTGCTTCTGTTTTCATTGAAACGTTTCTAATTTGGCCTTAACGACAACAGCAAGAACTCAGCAAAAATCTTTTGCGGTAGTGTGATTGTTTTTCTAACCTGTTTTTGAGGAACTTATTTTACTCACTGCTTGATGGCGGTTATTAATAACTGTGGTCCTATCAACTCGCCGGCTGACAGGGATTCAAAATAAAAATGTCCACTTAAGAGGTTGCTACCCAAATAACATTTAAAAAACTGCTTTAATGCCTGCTTTAAAGAGCTTCCATAATCTATCACTGCTAAATCACACTGCACTTAGACAATGAAATGACCAGGACATATCAGTGAGCATCAACAACTCACTGTGAGCTCTTTGTACAAATTCTTGTTACAAAATCTTAACTGGAGAAATGGATCACACGAACAACAAGTACAACCAGAGACATTCCAGTTCGTAAAACCTCAAAATATAGAAGAAAATCTTTTGCAGGTGTGAGTTTTTCTCTACATGGGTCAGAGTCCCATCAGAGGAGCCCCCACCGCCGGAGAGTCCTGCAGCAGCCCCCCGCCTCACACTACCCGGCAGCGGACAGACGTCCCCCCTTCCCCTCCTGTGGGGAGGCAGGCATCATGGAGGAGTGCTCGCTCAAAGCCGAGGACTCCAGCACTCAAGACGATGTGCCCCCCCTCGGTGAGACCAGTACCAACACCCCTGTGTGCCAAATGCCACTATGGATAGGGCTGTCGCCCGACATGTTATTTTATGCCATAAAATAACATGTCGCACACTATCTGAAATCGCGTCCAATACTTTTTGGTGCTCATTTTACATATAAATGGTCCCTTAGAGACTCATCAACCCAACCTGCTGTTAACTCAAAGAGAGAGAGAGAGAGAGAGAGAAAGAGAGAGGGGGAAAGAGTAGCTTTTGTTTGTTTATATTTCCTGCATCTTCACTACTTGTTGAATAGCAGGTGAACAAAGTGGAGCACCAAGCAGCCAAAATATGTTTTCCTGTGAAGTCGTTCGAGTCCAACAAAGGGTTGAAGGGAAGGAGAACATTTGACTGGTGGCCAGAAACATGACTCTCCCTGTCTGATAGGTATTAATATACCCACCCAGCAGCTAATTATTATTTACACTGCTTGTCTATTGTCCAGTTGTGAAGTGCTGCTAGACAGAGAAAGGTCGGAGGGCGTCAGCAGCCCGTCTAGAGACGATGACTCCACATTGCTCAACCAGGGAACCAACAGCAGCATCCTCGACGACAACACAAAGCCGGACTCTGGCGTCCGGGAGGTCAGTGGTGAAACTAGATGAGGTCATTGCTCCTGTCCATCCGTAATGGATGATGAATTAGAAGTAATTTAAAACAAGGAAGTAGACTTTTCCTCTTAATGGATTGACACTCATTTTGTCCTGTTTGTTCGTCTGTTAGGGGAGGAGTAAGTCCAGCGGCCTTTGCTTCAGCGATGGACGGAGTCGCATTGACTACATCCTGGTTTACAGGAAGTCCAACTCGCAGTCAGAAAAGAGGGAGATATTTGAGAGGAACATCCGTGCGGAGGGCCTCCAGATGGAAAAGGAGGTAAAGGAACATTTACGCTTGCTGCTTCTTTAACTATGTTGACGTCAGTTGAGCTGCCTCCTCATGTCTCTCACACAGAGAGACAAGTTGTTTTTTTTCCCAAATGTAGCCCGAATCTAGTTACGTGACAGATGTGTTGTCATGAGTTGCCTATTGTCAGCAAACAACACTTGCATTTACTTGAAATTTTGGTTCTGGTCCCCTAAAGAATGTAGGTACAATATTCACTCTATTTTAAAAACAATTTCCCACCATCTCTGAGGTGAAAGACAGTGAAATGCATTGGAAAGCTTCTGAGATTGGTTTCTAAATGCTGAGTGCGTTCATCACTACAAGCAAACACCTTTCACATTGTAGTCATTTTGAAATTTCAAATATTACCAATTAATACAATACAAATGTTCAATTTAAGTTTATTTAGTTGTTGGGGCACATCAGCGGGCCAGAAGATATAATAAGGGGGGGTCTGCCTGAGGAGTGACCTTCCATAATCACATTGGCCCTCCATCTTAGTGTTAATGAAAATCTGCTTTTGCTGTTCACTAAACCTTTTATTTTCTTCTTTCAAGTTGCCAAGTAAAAATACCCTAATAAAACACAGAGCGTTGTAGATTCACGTTGGACAGATGATTGGATTTGCAGTGATTAACTCTTTGTGCGACGAGGCGATTTAATGCTCAGCCTATAAAGCATGTCACCTCAATGGCCAGACTTTTAAGTTGCTTTGAGCCTTCGTGCTCGGTCATACAACATCTGACGAGAAAGTGCTGCCGCGGGCCGATACAAATGTGCTGATGACCATTTTGTCCTCGAGAGGCTTTAATCTGAACGAGTGGAACACGTGCCTGTTGAGGTATGTGTGTGTTTGTGTGCATCAACATCTGCAGTATCTGCCGACGCAGTAGCATCAAGGTCATAATTGTCTAGAACACGCCGGGTTAAACAACGATCCTTATGTCCCTCAATGTCGGCTCATGTCTGTTTTAATATTCCAGCAATGTACAGAGATGATATTTTGAAGTCATCTCTATTTCAACACTCTATTTGTCTTTTCTTGGGTTTGGTTTCTCCTCAGGCCTCTTTGACAAACAGTGATGTGATTTTTCTGAAGCTTAATGCACCGTGGGATGTCCTTTGTCGCTATGCAGAGCTCATGAACATTCGCATGCCCTTCAGGTGAGACAACTAAGCCTCAGAATTGACTTTTAATGGAAGAACAAAAAAAAAGGATTGAGGTAGACTGCAGAATTTTCTTGTAAACACATAAAAGTTATATTCACACTCGCCTTTGTTGCTGCACTACTGCGCTTCTTTGGTCCAGCTGTCAACCAGCAGCAGAGATGTATATTCCGTCACCGATGTGCATGTTCATGAAAACACTGCTCCATAGCGCTATCATTGGTTGAAGAATACCACTGGCTACATTTAATGTACTGTAATATATGTAGAGTATCGTTTTTGTTATTATTCACATTACTGAAAATGCACTATTTCCGGAGATAACTCTTCCCAACGTCCTGCATATTCCAGGAGGAAAATCTTTTTCATGCACCGACGGCACAAGTTCATGAGCAGGTGAGTGAGTTCAGTCAGAGGAGGCAGCGTGAGATCGGCTAATTGCCGCTCTAACAGACAGCTTGGCTCGCAGGATGGAGAAGCGCATCAACAAGGTCCGCGGCTGGCTGCCCCGCAAGCCCATGAAGTTTGACAACGACGCTCTGCCCGACCTGGAGGAGAACGAGAGCTTTACCGCCCCCTTCAGTCGATCAAGGATACACCAGTGAGTTTTTGTTCAGCTCCTTACGAAGTCGTCCTAGAGAAATGACTTGAACTTCATCCAACAGCGGTGCCTGGTACATTTTTTTTTATTGTCACACTTTCTTCTTACACTTTTGCCACTAAAGGTTTTCTCTGTTGCCGTTGGCATACTAGTTGACGTTGTACACACAAGCAAGAAGTATCATTCACAGCAGACTGATTTGTACTAACTGCTGCATTTCTCTGCAGTTTCATCATCCACAACAGAGACACTTTTTTCAGCAACGCCACCAGAAGTCGCATCATCCACCACATCCTCCAGCGGGTCAAATATGAAGAAGGTAAAAATAAGATGGGTGAGTTTCCCTTTGGGCACAATGAAAAATCCTAGAACTTTCTTAAATACGAGAAAAATGGTGATTTTGATCAACAAGGTTTTAAAAATCAAAAAAAAATACTGAGACACTGTGTTTGATCTTGTAAGGCATTACATTGTATTTCTGTTTCCCCCATCATTTATAGTTTTTGCAAATTTGGTTAATAATGTTTCTTTTTATCTTTCAGTTCAATAAAGTGCTCACTAACAATATGTGCATAGGCTGTCACTTTGAAAAATGTAATTAAAAATGAAGGCGCAACTAATTATAAAATATTGAATTTGTTCAAAGGAATCCCTACGAAACCCAATAATCCTGAACTGGTTTGTTGAATTGACATGGTTTTATTCTCCATTTTCTCCAATACCTCACTTTAGAGACAGGTCAACGTTACTGTGAGGGACTTATATTCTACATAGTTTACAAAGCAAACATGTACCCAATTTTTACAATCTTTACTGCTCAAATTAAAATGGACAGTAACGTACAAATCAGACTCCTGTTTAATTTCTTTCCCTCTTCTCTGTTTTTGCTTCCAGGGCTTAATCGTCTTTTGAGCAATAGTTCATATGAGGCAGCTTTCCCCTCTTCACGAGGTAAGTTGGCTCATCTCCTTAAAATCATTAATTAATGGCATTGTCACATTTTATGTCATCACTTTCTTGTAAGTGGGCATAGATTCCATGTACCAATATCAGGGGAATGCATATAGATCACTCTGCACTTTAACAGGGAGCACACAGCAAAAACTCCATCAGGACAAAATTGAGCAGAAAAACCACAGGCACCTGCTGTAATGGAATGTTGGGCTGGGGGTGGTACAAGGCCCAACCGCTGGACCTCATCAGGTAACGTTGAAGGGGTTAAAACGTCCCTGTCAATAACCAAAACACTGGTCACAAGTAGGTTTACATAAATCTCCAACAGTCCTTATAGGTAGAATATGTTGCTTTACATTCAGCATCTTTATGAATTCCTTTTTTACATTATGAAAAACACCCTGGGAACTCCTTCCTCTGGTGCTCCACTGTTCAGGAGGTACTTTTGGGGAGAAGATCGTCTGTACTTTTGTCTGGCTCGCTGGTACACAGGAATGCTGTTTCCGCAGCTCTGGTTGGCCTTCTGGCATTCTCTGTATGGCTCTTTACTTGGAGCACTGTCAGGTCAGGTAAACACACTTCCACTCTTTTCTGATAAGATCAAGTGTCTCCAAAAGTGGTAGTTGCAGTGTATTTGAAGAATTTAAATACATATTTTTAGAGTTTCTATGGGAAAACAGCTTTGGTTAATGGTGCAAATCTGATATTTATTTAGAGAAAGTCAGGTAACTTTGTTTTATGGAAACCATTAGATGCTACTGATAAGGCAACAGAGCTCGAAATGGCCTTCTTATGTATTGTATTGAATGCCTGTTAAACCAAAAAGGAAATTAAACTTATTCAGGATTCTTTATTAAAAGTAAATGCTTAAGATGTAAATTTTCTCAGACGTCTCTTTGAAAACTTCCCAGATGAAAAGCAACACCTTTTACATTTCTGATAAAAACACTTTTTTCCAGAAATCTGAATGTTGAATGAATCACTTTGGGGGTTTTACTGTGTCCACAAATGCTGGTGGAAACTGTGATACCAACGTAACTCGAGTTTGATAGGCTACATGTTATTCTCCAGTAAAGAAATCTGCCAGGCTACTGACATCATCATGTGCCCCATCTGTGACCAGTACTGCCCCTACCTGAGACTGTCAGACAGCTGCATCTACGCCAAGGTACCGTCCCCACAGCAACGGACAAACACTCTCAGCTGATGTTTTCTTTGTTCCTTTACTTGTGTAAAATGCTTTTGAGCCCATTGAGTTCATCAATATGAAACTTCTACTTTAAACGTGATAAGCACAAAGTCAGCGAGGGACAACTCTTGATGTGTTTGAAATGTAGGTCTGGATTGAAGCACGACTGCATGAACATTAATTAAACATTAGAAGTTGATTTACCTACAAAATGATTCATACAGGGATTCACAGATTATTTCAAGTAGTTGAAATTCAAAATTTTGGCAATTTTGTTAAATTTGCTTCCAAGCCCGGGACTTTTCTTGGGGGCTTGATGTATTGCAGTTGTCGAGGGATTATCTTAAGATGACAAGGACACAACATGGTTATTTTAAAGTTATAATCTAATTAAACATTAAACAAATAAATTAAATCATTATCAGTAATATCTATTTCAACTATCAGGCCTATCAACTATCAAATTCTTCTAACTGACCTTTTCTTATTCCTGTCTTCTTCACAGGTCACCCATCTTTTGACAACGAAGCAACTGTTTTCTTTGCTGTTTTTATGGCTGTTTGGGGTGAGTTGAACAGTAAACTAATACCAAAACATTCATTTGTGTATTGTATCAGTGACTTTGTCTGCTGTTTGGTGCTGGGCGGGTAGCTTAATACGGTGGCTTTATCAAACCTTTATCCCTGAAAACAGATTCCCTCTACTAATGGAAGTGACACTCGTGAGAGGCTGAACCAAAACATTAAAGTTACAGGTTGCGACCAGCTGAAAGGCACTAAAACATGGCAAGGAATTAAAAGGATTTTTTGTTTTTTTGCCGGTAGGATTAACACCTTCACATGTGACCCATTACTCAAATGAAGATATTGATTAGTGCGGCTTTAACTTGTTTTTTATTAAATTATTGAAATAATAACAACAATACATCACAGATCTGTAAAGAAAAAAGTATTATCGCTACATTTTAAAAGTGACATATGGTATTACATTGCATGTAAAATATACATTATTTCAAAAGGATGCAACTGCTGCATTCATCACCAAGGCATTTGGGTATCCACAAGAGGATTAGGAAGCTGTCAGCGCTGAACAAGGTCCCAGGGTATGGGAGGTGTAAGCAGAGAGTCCGTGATGGGCTCACACTCCCCTGCTGCTGCAAACCGGGCCGGTGATGAAGCAGCAGCAGCAGCAGCATCATCAGTGCACAGCAGATAACGGGCCTGTTTATACCTGTCTGTGTGGAGGCACGAGGCGTCTGAGGGACACAAAAGGGCAAGAAAACAATCACTCTGTCTGAATAAACAGATTCAGAAGGAAATTCTTCCAAAATAGATTTGAACCTCAACAAGGTGACTGTCAAGGCAATATTTAAACCGTGACAAGTGGTCTGCCCCCCCCACCACCCCCCTCCAAGGAAGAGGCAACAGTCAGCATCCAAGCTGCTTCTCTCATTTCATGCCTTACTATCTAGGGCTGCACAGAATACATTGCGCTTGTGTAGGATTGTGTCGGATCTATGCAATCTAAATAATTTGAACTCAGCTTAGCTTTTGCGGGAAAGTGTTAAGTATAATAAATGTATTATTATTATGATTAATAACACGCAGCAAATTACGGTAAATGCTCACCAGTGAGTTTGTTACCAGTCTCTGAGTGTTTGAGAGCTTCTTGCACTCTGTTGTCGAATCTCCCAACATCTCAGCATGAAGAACAGAGCTAAACACAGCTGTAGGGTAAAGGTCAACACGCCCAGCACGATGATGATGTTGTTAACTGTTGAGAGTAAAGAGGACAGAAAGGGTACAATATTTAATGTGGCTTTGTAGCACAATGCATTTGTTTAATTTCTGTGACCCTCATACTACAGTATATTCCTATAAGCATGTTGGCACATACATAGGCATTACAAAAAAATAAATAAACAATTTTCCATGGAGAGATACTTTACTAAGATATGTAAGTAAACTGTTCCTTGCAATGTTACAGTACCAGCTGCAGAGCGGTGGGGTGTTGACTCCCAGCGGGTGACCTCTGGCTGAGTCAGGTTTTGGTTCTGAAGAAATCCCATCAGTCGGATCATTCATAGAAGCACTGGAAACCAAGACCATTTGGTATTATTTAATACCAAGTGTACTATATATAAAAATCCCTCTGCCCTGATAGATTTCATTTCAATAAGTTATGGGCTAAGAGCAAATCCCTTTACTGAAGATTTCTTGTCCTGACAATGCCGATTTCCGTTTCGATGCCGGTTTCTGGTCTGCTTGTTGTGTGGAAAGAGACCTACACAACAAAAAGACCTAATGTTTACTTTGATTATATGATTCCCCCTCTTATCTAACTTTAACAACCTGCAATAAATTACACACCTCTGAGCCACTTGCAAACGTGCTAACAAAAAAAATCACGCAGCAGATTTAAAGGGAAGGATAAAAGGATTTATATTTCAAAATAAGCGTTGAAAAGCATCATATAAGCAAAGGATACAACATCAAATCCCAAAAAATACTGAAGGTGTAAAAAAAAACAAGTAATGATCTGTTAAAATATACACATACAATGTAGAGGAAAATATATACAAGACAACACACAAGGCACTCAAAATAAAAATCTAACTAAAAGCATGATTGTATGATATTAAAAATTTGTACACGGAATTCTATGAGGAGCAATTTAGAAAAAATAGCTGCATAGATATACTAAAGCCCAGTACAAAAAAGTATTATTAGTATACTGACCTCAGAATAACTGCTTCTTGCCACTGCTGCTGTCCAAGTGAATATGATTTTAGGGTTTGACTGCAGGGGAATTTTGCTCAAATCCTTCATTAAGGTTCCTCAGAAGTGGACTCCCCTGCTGTCTCCACATGGGGAAGCGCTGCCCTTCTCAGACAGCTGCAGCCACACACTTAAAACACACCGCTCGGCGTTTCACGAAGGACACTATAGAGAAAATAAACTACGAGCTTTCAGCAGGCTCCAGTGTTCAGTGGCATGATGTGTTTGTGTCCAATAAGTAAGCTATCCAAAGGACTTTGTTCAGCCGTACCTCGCCTCCATGCGAGGACACTGTGACTCTGTCTTGTTGAATAAAAGACTGCACCGACATCCTCAACCAAATGTATTTTATTCAACATCCCCAGAAGACGGACTGGTTTATGTACATTATAAGTCTCGACAGAATGTTTCCCATGAAGCACTCGTGTTTATTTTTGAGTAAACTCCCCCTGCATGTTTTTTTGTTTTGTTGATGGAATATATATATTAATATAGACGGTTTTGATATGTAGATAACATAATTTGCATAAAATGATCACATACTAATACCTAACACTTTTTATTTTTATTTTGGCATTTCGGTTAGCGACGGTCTTCCTGGAGTTCTGGAAAAGGCGCAGGGCAGTCCTCGCGTACGACTGGGACCTCATTGACTGGGAGGAAGAGGAGGTGAAGCACTCTTTTATATTTCTGCATTCGTATTGAATCTGATCACAGATCAATTCATTTTTTATTCAGTTTCATTTTTGTAGTTACATTTTGCTAATGTGTTGTTGTTTTTTTACGAGAGCCTAAGACTTTTATTTTCACACAGGCAATATTTCTTACTACTGAAAAAATTATATATATCCTTGTTTGCAGGGAGTCTCAAACGAATCCATGACTCACTGAAAATGCTCCACTAAATAGCTGTCGTGCAGCAATTTAGGTTTTGTCAGAACTTTTAGCAGGTTTGTAATGATTCTGCCGCTCCCATGGATTGTGGATTAGAAAAGATTTATTAATCCCCAGAGAGGAAATTTCTTTGCCACCAAAAACTCAAGACATGACAACACATAAATAAAACCAACCCTCTTCAAACTCAAACTGCTAAACGTGTTCCTTTGGAGCAAGGTTACTATCATTAACGAAAACTAACGAAAACGAAAAAAAAAATCACACCTTGTTAACTGAAATAAAAATAAAAACGAACCTTTATAAAAAAAAACGATAACTAACTGAAACTGTAATGTGTCTTTACAAAACTAACTAAAATAAAATAGAATTATAGAGAAAATGTCTTTAGTTTTCGTCTTTGTCAATGCTATAGAACAGAGCTTCCCAAACTGAATGCCGCGGCCCAATTTGAAATCTGAAAATCTTTCGCGGCCCACCCAAACCTTTAATCACAACTCTGATCAAAACATAATGATTAAATGACCTTAAGAATTTAACCAAAATCACACATCCGCGAGCAAAAGTCCGTCTGGCGCGAGCAAAGGTTCGTCGCCGCGAGGTATTTGCTCGCTTGCGAAACGTGAACTTCGTTGCTCGCGAGGAGAATCTCTGCTGCGCTCGAAGGAGTTTTCTACGCGCTCGCTGTTGTTCTTTTTGACAGTAAGGTGGAGACGGTGCTTTCAGGGTCCGATCGATGCCGTGAGGTGCGTCCGCTCCCGCCGCCCCCCTCGCCATCCACGCCTTAAATCTTCGGCTGCTTTTACAATAACTTATTTTCCCCGTTAAGATGGTTCAGCTACTGTAGAGAAAAGGGCGCCGTCTCTCGCTCTTTAATCTCATGAAGTGCTCGGCAAGAACGACAGCTTTGTTTCTCCGGCGCGCCGTGAAACAAGCTCCATATCTCACGTGCTTGGCGCCGCTCAGCATCTCGCCGTCGTAGACGAGCTTTGGCATGTTTGGCAGAGCGCCTTGGCGCCGTGTACAACCAGGATGGATCAACCGACTAACCAATTGATCCATATATATAAGGCGCTCTGGATTATAAGGCACTGTCGTTTTTGAGAAAATTAAAGGCTTTTAAGTGCGCCTTGGAGTGCGGAAAATGCGGTATATTTACTTTAATACTAAAGAGGGCGCCCCGTTTGTTGAACAACGACAGGCGGACAAGAGCAGCCGTTTCGATCGAGAGCCTTATTGTTTTATTAATCTGTCCGTTTAAATTGTTTGTGCTTCATCAACTAATGTTTTACATACCTAATGTGCTGCATCATAAATATTTTTATATTAGTTTCAAACTTTTAAAAATTGAAAATTAAAAAACTTTATTAATTTATTGTAAATGACCTCTCGCGGCCCACACTTTGGGAATCGCTGCTCTAGAGTTTTTATTGGGTTTTAGATTTTTTTTTCTTTCAGATTGAGCTCTCTGAGACTCCCGGCTCCCAAGCAATGTCATGTGTGGCTCATTAATGGGTTTAGTACATGCTGTTCACGTGTGTCTTTAGTCTATTGGCTTTTGCATCTTGTGTAGACGGTTTACATATTTGTACCCATATCTACAATTTATGTTCTGTTGTTGATATTGTTGTGTCCAGTGGAATTTTTCTGGTTAATGACACAAACACACTGACTGACACATATTTCATAGTTGTCTTTTGTGGATGGCTGTTCATCTGTCCTAAATACATTTTTTAAAATGGTATGTTTTGTTGAGTTTTTATTACTTATTATAGCTTGAATCTACAATTCATTTTGAGCATTTTGTTTTGCAAGCAAAACATGAAGCTTCCCTGACTGCGCCCCCCCGGTCTCTTACATTCTGCGGTAAAGACTAAAACTAATACTGAAACTAATAAAAACTAAACTAAAACTAAGCATTTTCAAAAAATAAAAAATAAACTAAACTAGCAAACCCGCTTTAAAAACTAATTAAAACTAAACTAAAATTGAAAACAAAAAGTCAAAACTAAATAAAAATAAAAACTAGTGAAAAATTCCAAACTATAATAACCTTGCTTGGAGGCGGCTGTTCGTGGGTGCGTGGGTTAGTCGGCTTCAGAACAAAGGTTATGACTGATTATAAACTTTATGATTCTAGGTTTTGAACCATAAATAAAGCTTTTAAGAGCTAATTACAGACACTGCAGACGTCTGCTCATGCATGTCTCCTTTTGTCTTTCAGGATGAGATCGCGCCCCAGTTTGAGGCCAAATACTCCAAGAAGGAGAGGATGAACCCCATATCTGGAAAGCCTGAACCTCACCAGGCTTTCAGCGACAAATACAGTCGCCTCATTGTCTCAGCATCTGGGATCTTCTTCATGGTAAGCGCAGCTCTCATCCTTGTCTTAGAGGACATTTAATGTCAATGGAAGATTTTGAGCGCTGTTCGTGATCACTGCGTGACTCTATGTCCCTGCAGATTCTGGTGGTGATTGCCGCCGTGTTCGGCATTGTCATATACCGCGTCATCACCGTCAGCACCTTCGCCGCCTTCGGCTGGGCGCTCATCAGGAACAACTCTCAGGTGGCGACCACAGGAACAGCGGTGTGCATTAACTTCTGCATGATCATGCTCCTCAACGTGGTGAGTGTAAAGTGGTACAGAAAAAATGACATCAACCCAAGCCTGACACAAAAATAGTGTCTTTTTCGTTAAACAATATAAAGTTCACACACAATTCAAAGTCTTCCCCCATTAATGGGTGACAACGTTGCATTTTCTTCCAGCTCTATGAAAAGGTTGCTCTTCTCCTCACTAATTTAGGTAAGTTGATTACAGCAGCAGATCGAATGTTCTTGGAGCTGAACGGAGGATGCAGACTTAATTACTACTGTACATTAGTGTTGGCTCCGTACCGTTGTTATCAGTTTCTCTCCTTGCCACCACAGAACAGCCGAGGACAGAGTCAGAGTGGGAGAACAGCTTCACACTCAAGATGTTCCTTTTTCAGTTCGTCAACCTCAACAGTTCAACTTTCTACATTGCCTTCTTCTTGGGAAGGTAAAAAGTCCTGCAGAGCGAGTAACAAATATAGTTTGACCAGTGCAAATATTTGCGATGTGAATATATACGAAATGAACTGGACTTCCCTTATATTTGGGCGGCAAATAACCTGTTTGGGGAAACACTGTTGACGCGTGTGTTATCTGATTAACAGATTATCACGTTACCTGATATTAATGCTGCCGTCTGACAGGAAAATGTTAATGGATTTTTACCCGGTTGACAGATTTACGGGCCGGCCTGGTGCTTATCTGCGCCTCATCAATCGCTGGAAACTGGAGGAGGTGAGTA